>RJWT010050155.1:0-10895 GCA_004365215.1 Cuniculus paca | reverse complement strand
CAGGCGCTTAGGCCACTGAGCTAGATCCCCAACGCTGATATTGACTTTTGAGTAATTTTTTGTATCCTGCAATGTTACTGAATTTTGTTATTAATTCTAGTTGTCTTTTGGTGGAATTTTGGGGATCTTTTATGTAGTGGATCATGCCATTAGCAAATACTGATAATTTAACTTCTTCCTTTCCTATAAGTATTTCTTTTATATCTATTACCTGATTGTTTTGGCTAACATTTCAAAACTATATTAAACAGCAGCAGTGATAGCAGACACTCTTTTCTTCCTGATTTTAGAAAGAAAGTTTTCAGTTTCACTCCATTAAATGGGATATTGACTATCAGTTTGTCATAGATAGCTTTTATCATATTGAGATGAAAACCTTCTACACCTATTTTCTTGAAAATTTTTTCATGAATGGATATTAACAAAGAGGTTTGTCATATTTTTAGATTATGTAACTAGCTAGATGTGGGCTGGTTCTGGGGAGATGCTGAGTGAAGTAAATCAGAAGGAAGTTCTGCACCTGTAGACAATGGTCTGAATTTCCTAAGCTTGAGGTTTCAAGAATTTGATGAAAGCACTTGTGAATTCCCTTCAGATTTTTCCCGCTACCTATTAGATTCTGAAACCCACACAGGCACAACCAGAATTTGAGTAATATTAAACCTTTAGGCAAATTTACTTACATTTCCATTACAGCTTTGATTCTCCCTGAATGGGCTCGGTCACCTCTGCTTGTTCCCACAAAATCAAAAACACATCTTCAGTAGTAGGTGTGTATGTAGTCTCATTCATTGTCACGTTTGATTACTTCACAAAATTCCTGAACACAAAAGAACAAATACGTCTATCCACCAGGAAGTTATCACCTGTGACTCTGTCTGATTGGACCCCCCACAAGTGTAAAAGCCACTTTCATATAAATTAGCTTTGCTTAGAGTGTGCTTTGCTTGTCATGCAATAGAAAACTTGCAAAAACTATTTTTGACTCTGAGTTCCTTCTTGTGCACCTTCTCACAAATCTTCCTGGTAGTGTTTAAGAGTTGAAGCACTAATACATTGAAGGTAACCATGGATCCTGGTTAGATCTTGAAATTCTGGGAACAATATATAAACTTCATTTGCTATCACTGTTAGTTCAAATTTGACTGAAAATATGGCTGTATCAAAATTTGCCCAGAAATTTATTCCTCTGAAAATGTCTTATAAATAAAACATGTGACTCCAACTCATGGCCAAAGGGTTAACTATACTCATTGAATTATTTACAATAAATAGAATAAAAAGCTTGAAAATACTGTGAAATGCTAATATGTTGGTAAGTATTATTTCCGCTCTTATTTCTATTCTACTTCATTACTGTTTTTTTTAGATTTCCAGATTAAATAAGCAGCAAGATCCAACAGATGATTGAACATCCATTCTGAAAATATCTTTGATTCTATGCAATCTAGGAAGTACTTCACAGGCATACCGGATTACAATCCTCATAAAATTCTACAAGATTGTTGTTATTAATCATCATTTATGGATAAAAATATTGTGACATGTAAAGATTAAATGGTTTTCATTTTATTCATGTAGCATCTATTTTGGATATAAGCATCATAAATTACTAAAAAAAAAACTATAGCCCTATTATAAACAGATAAGTATTTTAAAACAAATACAAAATCTTTGTACCAGTGCTGCAAAAGATCATATGGAAGTAATAGTATTATATGAGACTCTGCTAGAAAGATACTATAGTTTTTCAGATGAGAAAAAAATGATTAGACTGTGAAGTGGTAGCCAATGTGAAGATAAATTTAAGAGCTATTTATGATATAAATAAATGGAACTGTTATCATTGCATGTAATGTTTGCCTACTGTTGAAGAGGAATCCCCTGGTATTTGTACAATCATCAGTAATAAGTAGAAATAACCTCAAGTGACACACAACTAAAACTTTTAGAACTGCAAGAAAAGAGCTTTTAAATATCAGAGTTCTATAGTCTAAGATCATAGAAACTTTTTGTTGTGAGTGCATGTGTGTATGGGAGAGTCTTTTTACATTTTTGTATTTATATAATGTACAGTGGTATGGGAAAATCCTTTGATTTTTTTAATGGAAAATTTCTGGTACATTCTTGAACACCACAACTATTATTAAAGAGCTGATTAATTTCAATTTCTCTGTCTGTCTGTCTCTCTCTTTCTCTCACACATACACATACATACACATGCCTTATGCTGTGGTACAGATTCTCTTTTTCTTAAGTCATAATATATTTTATATCATTAATAGTCCAAGTAGAAAAAGAAATTGCTGTTGTTTGTAAATGAAAGAACATATCATACTTACATTTAGCCTCTTGGTTGTATTTTAAATATTTAATTGATAAAAATTATATTTTCATGTATTCTACATGTAGAACATGATGAGTGTCTATGCATGTTTTTTGAATAATGATTTTTCGTAACTGTATTTCCAGCCCAAAGATATAATAAAAGTACTATTACTGAAGACTTCTTTCCTTCTATTCTTTTATTCAATTGAAATACATGTAGTTTTATCTTTCCATTATATTATTTTATTCAATCAAAATGCATGTAGTTTTATTTGAATATGTTTTTTTCAGAACATATATATATATATTACTTTAAATTCTAAACAATACATTATTTCATACACAATTTGAAGGATTTCTTTGTACACAAATATATCAGTATATCAAACTATGTCTACAGATATGCAACCAAGTATGACAAAAATGTAGTTTAATTTATCTAAAATTACTTTTGATAGTTTCTGAAATGAGTGAGTCAAACAAATGATTGTTTTGAAGTCACATATACACATCTGAGTAACTTAGTCACCATTTTTCAGTCAAAACTTCTAAAATTTCATTTTGAAGAAATAACATTAATGCAAAAATATGTTTCTGTTTGAGCATAGCACACATTTGAAAACCTGAAAGTTTTTACATTTGAATAAATAATTTTTGAAATACTTTGATGTGAAAATTATGATTAAGTGTTTCCCTATAGCTGAATAAGAACAGATGCGTGTGATGAATATAACAAAAACAGGAACAGATGGTTTACCACATGTATCACATCTTAATTCATCTCTTTTTATGTAAGACAATTAAATAGGAAGTATATTATATTTAAGTGATTTTCTTAGAATTTGCTAGTTCTCTAAAAGTAGAAACAAGATGGCATTTGAAGTGTACACTATGGAGACACACTGCATTTTATTGTTATTATTGTTGGAATGTACTAACTTTCCCTGCTAAAATACACACTAATATGAATGTTTAATTTCTTTAAAGTAAAGTAGTTCTAATTCTTCTGTTAATTAAAGCAAGTGCTAAATAAAAAAATGGAGCAATTATTTTTTGCAAGCAAAATATAAAATATCTCACCTCTCGAAGGAACATAAGTAAACCCATGTATTTTCTTATGATTATTTTCATGAACATGTTTTACACATATTGATTTTGCCACATGCTCTCTCAGAACACCTTGTTCCATACATCTGAAGAACAAATTAAGATGCAATATGAGTTTGCTTTTAAATATGAAGAAAAAGTTAGACAGAATTAAGGCATTTATTGGCTGAGGCAGAAGTATCAGGCATTTATACAAAAATACAAATGCTAAACTGTTCTCAATGTGTGAGGACTGTGAAGAATTTAAATTTGGATTATGTAAAGTAATAAAATCAACTAAATAAGTCTTTGATTTCCCATTTGATTTTTATTGCGCTTCCAGTCTTAATATTCATGACAACTCTGGACAATTTTGATCAACTTCTCTCTATAGACATTTTGTCAGTTGCTTCCACTTGTTTTTCAAACTTTCTGTTAAAAAAAATAGTATTACTTTGCAATACAGTCAAGTAACACTTTAATAATGACATAAATATGTGCAACCTTGAGAACACATATATTTGTTTCATGTTTCTATGAAATTCATTGTCACCTAGGCTGGAGTCACAATAAGTAAGCCATTTAAGAAATCTTGTATTTTTAAAATTACTGAACCTGTGTTTGAAACTTTCATCATGAAGGCAAGTTCAATGGTCTCATAGTTGTAGACTTACACCCACATAGCGGTGTTGATAATGTGCTTCTTATTCCATTCTGATTTCTACACATTTCTTTGTATATCTATTTGTGTGATCTCGTTAGTTCTTCTTAGTATAAATAAATGAATATATAAGAATTACATGTAAATAAATATGGAAAAAATGAGACAAGTAGATCAGTAGATGAGCATTCTAAATATTTTTAAAACAAAGTAATTATAATTCTTTTTCTAAAACTAGTACAGATTTGACTCCTACTGAAATATAAAAATATGGTTGAGACAAAAGTATCAGAAGCCTGGACAGCTTAGTTAGATGCTATCACAAAAGAGCTGGGCATACATCGCTGTTGTAGCGCAAAACATGAGTTCAATCCCAAATACTGGAAAAAAAAGAAAGCTGAAATGCAAGGAGTTGAATAATAAAGATACATTGTTTATTTGGATGGTCATAAAGGGTGACTCCATCTATTACAAAATAAGGTTTTAAGTTAACATTTTCAACATAAAAGCCAGTCTTAATGTTTTTGGAACATCAGACATTGTTTGGAAAATGAGTTTACATTTTTGTTATTTCATTTGAAGATTACTACGAGAATTAAAGTTATGCTAAGCACTGAGGCATAAGGCTGATGATTCAGATTAAAAAGTAATCAAAGTAATAATTAAATTATCTTCTTAAGATTACTTCTTTCTTTACAGACATTTCTTTAAATGTTCTTTGCATAATAATAACTTTTCTCCTACAGTAACATTTTTAATTACAGATAAGGTATGCAAACACATTTGTACTCCAGTAAGGTCTTTAACTTGAAAATAATGTTGTTCTTGTATCATTTTGTTCAAGAATATAGAGTGTCACTTATTCGGCATTCATTTTAAGGTATAAAAAAGTGAGCAATTAGTAACGACAGCTTGCTATATGAAGCATAATTACGAAGTCGTGCAGCTAGCTAGTCTTTTTAATGTTTGCATAATGCTTTCTTAAATTTACAGTATAATGGGTCTCAGAACATAATTAAGATAAGACAAAGCATATCTTTCCATCTCATGCACAACCTCCAAAACAAACAAACAAACAGACAAATAAAGAAATGGAAAACCTAAAGAAACAATACTGGTTGTAAATAAAAAAATTCTACATTTAGAAAATTTTAGAATATAGCTATGTTTATAGAAGTGTATTTAAGGTAAAGTGTTATATCTACTATGTCTTTTGCACTCCAGACAAAGTTAAACATTAAGCAATGGAAAATAGATTTCTCTGAAATATAAAAATTATTCATTTGTGTAAATGATTTAATTATCCATATTAAAATCAAATTACAGGGTTTTTTTGAGAGCTGTCTAACCAGGGAATTTGGTGGAACTTTGCTACATATTATCTAATTAAATGGTAGAATTTTGTCATAACTAGGAATGCAAATAGCATGACAATGGGAGAGAAAATAATTATGCTCTTTTACTCATGAAATATTTATTGGACCCCACGAGGCACTGAGCTCTATACTATATATATTATAGTTAGACTCAGAGATAATTACAACTGAAATATCAGTAGGAAGGAATGTCATAGTGACAAAAGGGAGGGCATATGAAGTGTTCTGGAAAAACAGAGGCAGTTCATATAATTAGGAGTTAGAATGGATGAAGGGGAATCAAAGAGGAAATAACAGGAGAATTCTTGTTATAGCTAAAATAGGAGATCCAACTTATTTGCAATTGTGTTCTTGTTTTTTGAGATTAGGAGATACTCAATATAGAAGTCAAAATGAAAGAGAAAAAGAAATAAATACAAAAGAAAATGCAAAACTTGAGATACAATGTAAAAGGTTTCTAAAATTTGTGAAAGAATACACATTTCATATTGCGTATTATTGTCATGTTTATGCCACATATTACATTACTATAGCTTGTTGAGTTTTGCATTTCTCTAAAACTCAGAAATAGTCATTAGAATTAAAATTGTGAATAAATAAATGAAAATTTGAATCCCCTTCCTATCAGGATATATGATATTTTTGTCATCAAGAGTTTATCTACTCTTGTGACTAAACAATACCTAGTAAACCCTTTCTAGTGACAGGACCTGTGTAGTAGTACAGGGAGTCATACTCAGAAAGGTACTAAATTGGTTTAGTTTCTGCTATCACTGTCTAGAAATATTTAGTATTTTTAGCAAGTGTCCTATATTTGCATTTTGTAGTGTACACTGCAGGTTGGGTTTCTGAATATAATTTTCTGAGAGGAGTGTATAGCCTCCTTTGTGTTGAGTGGGCTGTGACTTACCTTTCTTAGATACTTAGCATAGCCATGTTCCTCTCAGGTAAAGATTCATAGCAATTTCAGGTTGGTATGCTTACAAAAATAAGATCTTAAAAAAATAAGGCTTCAAGTTGATTGACTTTTCAAAAAACTATTATTTTGAGATATTTGAATTTTGTCTTTTCAATTGAAAGAAAATCTAAGGAGATATGAAGTCTGGAATTAATACAATCATTCCAAAGAGAATAAGTGAAAACATAAAACCTGTATGAGATATAAGTCCTCACTCAGAGAGAGGAGAGCTGAGTTGGGATTGGTACAGGTTCCTGGTGCATTCTCTGAGCTTTCAGAACATGTCACATTTGAAATGGCAAAATTTTAAACATTTAAATAATAATAATAGTAATAGTAGAGACAATGAAATTCCTCATCAACTTCAACCAGGGTTAATCACATTTTCTAACTCTTAGAAGAGAAAGAATTTTTATAAAATTGCATTCAACACAATTTTCTTTTTTTGCTTTAGTTTTTCTGAAATTATTTAAGTAGATATTAGGTTAATGGTCACTCAAATTATAGTTTGAGCTCAAAGTCTTTACTCAAAGGATAATGATAAGAAAGAATTGCTACACTTGGAATGTTGTGTTTCACCCACAGTGCCGTACAATGTATCCTTCACTGGTCTTAGAAAACGTACCATGGCTGTGTTAGGAATCACAGAGCATAACTGCAAAAGGACCCGTGTATCCATTCCATGTATATCAAAAAATTGGGCAGCAGCATTTTACAGGAAAAAAAGTCTACTGACAGTGTATTTTCACTAAAATTAAGATTTGTTTTATTTTATGGAAAAAAGATAAAACAAAATGTCATGGGAAAATAGCAATACTTAATATATTGCGTAGTGTTATCTTTAAAGTAGTTATTCAGAGTACAAGATATGGGCATAAACAATTTTCTCCAATCTGTATTAGCAAAAACCTTTCATTTCAATTAACTAAGAGACAACTGACTTTTTTCCCTTTTCTTTTCCTTCTTTTCCCTTTTCCCTCAACGTAGTTCCTTTTTCCTTGAGTGCAGTTTTTTTCCTATTTCACAATATGCATTACACCTTATTTACTCTTTCAGTTTTTCTGCCTTCCCCCATTCAATATGCATTATATCCTTTCTAGATTGACAATGATTTACTAAGAGACTGTGTATACATAGGACATTTTACCAGTTGGGCATCTATTTAATACTTGTCTTTACTAGATTGAAAGTAACAGACTTATTGATTAATATCATGACAATATAAAAGAACAAAGCTTTATTACAATGAAGGAGTATCATCAATCATTTTTTAAACAAATGATGTCTGTCATTTTTGAAGACAAATTTTTTAGTACTTCCATGCTATGCTAGTATTTATCATATTGTTTACATTTTTACAGATAAAACTAATGTAGTGAGGAACAGAAATGTGGGCTTTGAAACTGAAAGCGGAAATTTTGTAATGCAGCATTCACATTATTCAAATAGATTTTCATATTTTATCAAATCATAAAATGTGAGACTGTAAGACCCACCATTATTTTATGTAATACTAATTTTTAAATAGTACTTGTTAAAACTAAATAACTTTAAGTATGAAAACAGAACACATTACAATCAATGAAATATTGACTACAGTAAATTGTTTTCTAGTACATATTCCCTCTGGAAATACATAAATTCCTTACTGTGCAGCTCAAGACTAGATGTTTCCTAATTTCAATTATTGTTAGTCCAACCACTATACAATTGTATTTCTTTGCAGCTGTGTTTGCATTTTTCTTCTTAATTATGGGTTATTGCTTTTTTTATTTATACATTCAGTAGTTTTTATAGTTTTCTTTACTAAGAATTACACATTTTCTTTTCTTTTCTTTTTGTTTTTTTTTTTTTTGTATTTTTTGAGACAGGGTCTTGCTGTGTGCAGTTCAGGCTGGCCTTAGACTCCCTTTGTAGCCCAGGCTGATTTTGAACTTGTAATGATCCTCTTACCCTAGCCTCCCGAGTGCTGGGATTACAGGAGTGCACCATCATGCCCAGTCTCTTCTGTAAATTTTTACTGATGGGTTTATTACCTTCCTATTTTGTTGAGGCAGATTTTGTAGTTTGGATTTTTTTGTTTTTACTTATAAAAAATTACTTATATGAATAATTATTAGTGCCAAGTTTTTTTAACTTTCAGCCTGTCGAGGGGCAAAAATTATTCATATGGCTTGCTTTCAGTTTTGTATGTGAACAACCTTACTTCTCAGAAAACGTGTGAAGGAATTAGAACATTTTCAATAGTTAAAAACACTCTCAAATCTAGATTCAAGTACCTGGGCCAAGTGCCCAATGAGAAAACATATCCTAATAATTCCTGTGACTGGTATATTATCCTTTCAGTTGTAAAATGTATCTCGGAAGATTGTACATTTTCCAGGAAAGAGAAGAAAGATACCAAGTCCCTGGTCCATTAAAAATACCACCTTTGTTTTCCCAACTTTCATTATTCCTTGAAGAGCTGCTGTTCATGTATGTATTTTGTCTAGGGCACTATCTAGTCCTCAGAGTTCTGGTAGTAGATTTCAGCATCTACACAGATTTTTCCTGTGGGCTTTTATTTCCTTCTTCAGCTGCTCCAGGGAACAGCATGAATGCTTCCAGCATTTTTGGATACTTCCCAGACCTTTTCAAATCTGCAATCTCTCCCTGCTTTTGTCCTCAGCTGCACTACAGTATTTTTCTATGCTTCACAGTATCTCCACATCTGTATACCACCTTACCATGTGAGGTATGATGTAAGTATACGGTTGATGTCTGAATTTTAACAATTTATTGCAGTAAAAGTGAGTTGCATGTTTTTATGACATATGGTCAAATATGGTCAAAAATGATTTTGCCTAATGCCATGCAGTAGAAAGGTAGGCTCACAATAACATGGTGTGTCCTCATCTACCCTAATTCACCTTGCCACTTCGAACTGTTCTCCAAACACCAGGAAAAGTAGTTTTTGAACACATTCAAGGCAGCCAGGGCAGCACACACCTAAAGGCATTAACAAAAGAGGACATTCAAAATTGCTTCTGAAAGTTTTCAAGTATGATAGAATAAGTGTGCTTGCAGTGAGAGGAAGCATTTTGAGGGAGATTGATGGCAATGTGTTTTTTACAGTAATAAGTATTTTTAATTTAATTATTCGTTGTTTATTTTCATCACATGGTGTGAATTCTTTAATGGCCTTAATCTTTTTAGAGTAATGCCAAAGCTGCTGATTCCAACTATTTTTTTTTCCAGAAAGGAGGTTTCAGGAGAAGAAGAAACCTAAAAGACTTGCTTGCAAGTCAAAAAGATTGGTAGAATTTCAACGTTATAAATTCATAATTTAAATTAAATGACCAAATTTCTAGTGCAAATTTGCTGGTGGGTTTCAGGCACACTAAACTATGAATAAGCTAGACATGTACCTAGCTAACAGATCTGTGTTCAAACTCACACATACACAAACATCTTCTGTCTCGCTCTTTTATTTCTGCTATAATAATTAACTTACATCTAGTGGCTTAAATATATTGCCATATATTTGCAGAAGGCAGAATGCTAACATTCTTAATAGGTTAAAGTTATGGTTTCAAGATAGCTAATTCCTAAGATATAATAATAATATTTAGCAATGTCCCTTATCTAGACTTTCCCAATCCCCTTTCCCCATCATTTAATATACTGGATGCATTTAAACACAGCTGAGTGATTTTTTTTTTCTGAGATGTAGTCTAGTCAAGTCACTTCTCTTTCCAAAAGAAAACATTTAGAGATCTGAAGTGAAATTGTGCAATAGCTTCCTGTTGTTTATGAGAGAAAAGTTAAATGCATAAAATTGGTTGGCAAGGCCCTTCCTCTACTGCATGAGCTGCACCAGTACTTAGCTGAGTGCTGGCGTGATTAAACTTGGGGTTTCCCACTGCACTGAAAGTTCTTCACTGCAGAAACCATACCTCCTTTGACTCACTATTGAGTTCCCAATGACTAGCACAGCAGGGACCAAACATGCTCAATTTGTTGGATAAAGGATTAAAGTGCTTTTACAGTCTTGTCTTTCTCTTAATCCTTTTGCATTTACACATATACACACACATACACACACAGACAGAAGCTTATGCATTGAACTAATTATATGATACAGGGGAATGAAACTTTCAACCCACTATGTCTGGTATGAATTTGTGTTCTCTAAAATCGAAGAATGAATTTTAGGAACAATGGAGGTTAAGAGCAGAATATATTTATTGGGAGAAAGAAAGAAAGCTTTTGTCAGAGGGACAGAAGGGGTCCCAAGTGGGTTGCCAGAGACTCTGTCATTTTTAGGGACATTTTATAGAGCAAATGGGTCCAAGGTGGGGAAGAATGGGAATTCCTAAAGTGGGCATAAGGTGGGACAGAACTATGGTTAACCAGTAAGATTAATTGCTCAGTAAAATTGATTAAGTCGGGGACAAATGGGGAAGCGAGTTTCCTAGCTAGCGAGCATGTTTAACAAGCAGTGACT
>RJWT010050154.1:0-10892 GCA_004365215.1 Cuniculus paca | reverse complement strand
TATTATATAAGTGATATTGTGTCCTTCCCATCATACTCCTTCAAAATCCACATAAATTCAGTTTGTCCCATTATTGATATTGCTAAAGTATGATCACTTGATTAAGGTTGTGTCTGCCACATTGCTCCATGGTAAAGTTACTTTGGTCCACTGTAATTAATAAGTAATGTATGGGGTGTTACTTGGAGGCCATGTGAATGTTTGCTTCCCCAAATCGTTGTTGTTTTTTAATCACTGCAATTACTGTGATCCCTCCCTAACAGATTGGAGCAGTGATGGGAGGACAGAGGCCTGGTCTTCATTTGCATCGCTATCTCTGTAAATCCCATTTGGCAATGGTTAATGATAATGAAGCCTTTGGCACTTTTTTCCTATAGATGCACTTACAGGATGGAACTCCATTTTAAAAATGCATTACACCAAAGCACAGCAAAAGCAATTACCAGTACTCAATTACTCTAGCATCGCTTCATCACTGTAGATATTCTTAAATGCAAAGCAAGGCTGGCTTTGAATATCATAAAAGTGAAAATGGGCCTACAACAACAAAAGGAGGCTCAGAAGTGTTTAATGTTTCTCAGGAACTACCCAGTACAATCCAAACTCCTCATCCTGGCCCTTGGAACAATAGAATCTGACCCCACTTGTGACTTCCTTGCATGGCAAACCTTACTCACTCTTGGAAGCCAAGGACACATTTTTGCTCTTTCCCAAGCATTTGTTGAAAAAAATGACTCCTCCTTGTCTGAGGTCTCTGTCTTTGCAATGAGATGAGTTGGTACGCACTGTTCTAGGGGCACCTTATTTCCCCATTCAGTTAAAACTAGAGCTGCGGTACCCAGATGGCACTGGAGTGCACATTCAGACATCAATGAATCTCAATGATCAAAGTATTTTTTATTTTATTTTATTTTGTATTTTTTTGGTATCAGGGCTCGAACTCATGATCTCATGCTTGCCAAGCAGGCACTTACACCACTGAGCTAAATCCCCAGTCTCTCGAAGTATTTTTTAAAGAATTTGACATATTTTAAAACATTTAAGTAGTTATCATGAGAAAAATTAGAACTCTCGGTATTCCTTCTTTTTAAATATTTATAATTTTATTTATTTTTATTTTGAATTACACATGAAAAAGAGTAAAAAAAAAAAAAGCACTGTAATTCTTAGGACCCCATATTTCTTACTCTATCTCTTGCTGAGGACTCCAAGGGCAAAATTCATATTACACTTCTCCCCTTGCCTCAGGCCCATCTAGCACAATGGGGCTCTACATGATTTCTGTTCAATAAGAGGCTACTGAATGACTGAGACAAGACTTAGAATCATACTGATTGTTTTTGTTCTTTTGGAGACTCAATGACTTTCCTCCTTTCCATCCCCTCCAATGTCCTCCTCAGCACATTTCCAATAATAACAAGAAGCCCAGGCCCTCTGTACCTTGCCACTGCCAGAAGGTTAAGAGACTGCTCATGGGCTCCTGGGCACATGCTTGTGTACTGAAGACCTTCACTGTCCTGTGGCCAGCAAACGGGCTACTTCGTCCTCAGTCGAAATGGAATATTCTGTTCGTGGAGACAGCTGGAGGGCAATCTTGCTTCTTTGGCTCTGCTTGGGATTCACCCCCAGCACCACTCAGAAGGCCTGGCACAGTCACATCCTCTAGGAGGCCTCCAAAGCGCAGGGCCCACACCCTTCCAGACACCTCTCTGCAGCCCAGCAAACACCAATCAAGTGCCTAAGCCAGCCAGAAAGACACATTCAGCCCCTGGCCCAAAGGAACATCACAGTCAAGTCACGGTGACAATACTGATATATAAGAACAAACAAGGTAACGCTGGAAGAAGGGATTTGGAAATTCTCACAATAGAAAAGTCTTTTAATGGCAGCCAGCCTTTTGTCCAATACTAAGGGCACAAAGAATTTTCACTTACTGTCTTAGTATATTCTCCAGAGGTCCTCCAAGATGGGCAGCTAGGAAATATTAAATATGAAATGGTACTAAAAGCTTCCTATCCTGGGTCTCCTCTTTGATAAAGTCTCACCATGTTCCATCTCCTACTTAGGTCATTTCTGCAAACCTTCCACAAACACAACTAATTGCTGGTCTTTACCTGAGGTGCTGGGGATGCAGAAAGTCCCTCTGAGAACTATCTGAAAGACATTTATTCATGTAGTGACATTTCCTAGATTTGACCCTGGGCTCAGTGCAAGAAACAGAAAGTGCCTGCCTTTGAGGAGTTTCCAGCTGTCAAGCTACTTTTCAGACCATCTCATGACCTTGTGACCTGTTGGCCAGCTGTCTCTTCTATGCTGTGACCTTTTCTCAGAAAGGGGCATCTCTGGAGCCCCAGGGTGAACCTCAGGGTTGGGCACACTGCAACACCATTTCAAAGACAAGCTTCTATAACAGAGGACAGTCCTGGAGCCAGGCCCTGCACAAGTGCCAGCTGAGTCTTGCCTCAGGTCAGACAGCCTATCCATCAGGCTGCTGGCCTCCTGCCCCAGTGGGCTGTCTGCAGCCTCTGTACACCACACTACAGCTATGTCATGGAGACAGTGCTGGGCTTCCACACTCACCCCCGCTCTTCTCAGTGGGCTGTACAGTTGGCAGTACCTTCTGCCTGAGCCCTGACAAGGACATGTGTTTACCAGGCGATGCAGGGGTGGGCCAGACTACAGATGAGTGTTCTGGGAGTCCCAGAAATAGGCTGCCCTTCTTTTTGGGCTGCATGTGAATTTCTTCACAGGGGATGAACATACTGAAGTCCCCAAGGATAGCAAAGGACTAAATACCCAAATCCCAGCCAAGGAATCTGCTGAAAACCAGAAGGATCAGCTATCCAGCTCCACGCAGGGAGGACTTGAAGGTAACCTCTCCTCTCCCCAAGCCCTGGTCACAGATTTGACAGCCAGCTCTGTACAGAGCTATGGGCATGTTTTTTGTGCCCACACATCCAAAGCTAATGTGCAGCAGATCCGGTCACCACAAAGCAGATCCACACTTACGGTCTCCAGAGCAGGCCCTGCCTGTTCCAGCGAGACTTCACTGACAAGCGGTTCCTCACTTTTGGGTCACACATCCCTCAGCAAATCTGAGGAAAAGGCTAAACACTACTCAGAAAATGCCAATACCTGAGCACATACATACTGTGATAAAGACTGAAAGTCTGTGTCCCCCAAATTCATATGTTGGACTCTAATCCCCAGTATTTGAAAGTGAAAGCTTCAGGAGATAATTAGATCAGGAGGGTGGGGCATCCATGAATTAGATTAGTGCCCTTACAAGAAGAGGCTGGAGAGCTCTCTTGTTCTTTTTCTACCATGTGATGATACAATGAGCAGTTAGCAGCGCACAACTAGAAGAGGGTTATTGAGAGGCTCTGATCCTGCTAGCACCCTGATCTTAAACTCTAGCTTCCAGAACCATGAGAAATACATTTCTATTATTTATAAGCTGCTCAGTCTATGTGTTCTGTTATAGTCCGCTGGAGTGACCAAGACACATACATATCTGTATGAGTGTGTGTTCTTATGCATAGATATATATGCATATATACACATATAGAACTATTTTCATAATTTTCATGTGTTCACAGATTCCATATAAACCCCATGCAGAAACCGAGGTTAAGAGTCCTTGTTTTAAAATCTACCCAGGAACCCAGAAAGCTTGGATTCCAAGTAACCTTCCTCATAAAGTCACCATATAAGAAAGCCAGTTTTTCCATCTGGACCTTGCCCGATGAGTTTAGGGTTGAGCCCCTTTCCCTGGGCAGCAGGAAAGGGTTCATCCAGCCCTAGGTTCTATTTGCCTGTGACCTCTCCCATGGCATGGAGCACAGCCTGTCGGCCTCACAGCTCTCAGACCCTGCTTGACCCAGATCTGCCAGGAGGACAGACTGCTTTGCTTTGTGTGGGAGTCACCCACGGTGCTTTGTCATTTACAGACAAGCTTCTAGTGCGTAGAAATTCCTCCCTCTGAGCGAGAAGGGGACTGAGGGCTGAGATGTGGGGGAGGAGGGGCTGGTCCTTGTTCTCAAACAGGTAGGGGAGCACACACACACGTGCCCACACACAGGCATAAGCAGCTTTTTTCTGAGCCCAATGCAGTGATGGGAAATTAGCTATATCCTCAGCATCGCTCAGCCCAATTCAGACCTTACCTAACCTAATTTAAGTGACAGATTCTTCATCCAAATTGGCAGCCTGTGCAAGAAGTGTGTCTGGAAGGTGTTCTGGAGAGTCTGGCAGCACCTGAGGCCTGGCCTCATTCTATACCTTAACCCAGTGGGATTATGCACACTCTGGCTACTGTTGGAACACATCTATCAAATGGACACCTGCATCCTTGGTGCTGGCTAGAAAAAGGATGCCCCTCACGGAGTCCCAGTTTGCTAAAGCTAACTTCTCCTGCCACTCAGGTGGCATGTGTGTGAGTGTGTGTGAGTGTGTGTGAGTGTGTGTATGTGTGTGTGTGTGTGTGTGTGAGTGCAGCATGCTGTTGCATGCACACGTGTAAATACATGAGTACAAAGGCATGAATACTAAGGTAATTGATAATAAGTACAGAGGGGACTCCGTGTATGTTTCCCGCCAGTTACAGCCTAGAATAGTGGTGACAAACCTATGGCACGCATATTATTGCTTTTATCTTAAGACAAAAGATGTTAATATGAGGGTTTTTTTCTAAACTAAAACCTCAGCATTCAGATTTAATTGCAGTGTTGGCCCTTTGCAATAAATAAGTGGGTTTTGGGCTGCCGTTTGGGCACTCATTAAAAGGCTCGCTATCACTGGCCTAGAACAACAAGTGCTCCTCCTTTCTGGACCATGGAAATACCTTGGAGGAGAAGAAGGCATTTCAATGGAGCAGAAGAGCATGCACTGTGGGGTCACAAATACATGGACCCAAGATCAAGTCCAGACTCTAGCACTTGCGCCCTGGGTGACCTTAGGAAAAGCACTTCATATGTCTGAGTCACTAATTCCTCTTCTAGGATATGAGAATCACAAACCTATATCACAGGATTGGGAGTAATAAAAGTGAGGTTTAACAAAAAAAAGAATTAGTGTCATGCTTGCATAATGTAGAGGGTCAAGACACATTGTTGATTTTCTGCTCCTTGCTCCATCACAGAATCATCTAAGAATCTGATTTGGCCACAGGGTCTGCCTCTTTCACAGACATGGGTCACCTTCCCACCCCCAAGGGAGGCTGTCACTGTCATATTTCAGAGAGTTTGGGTGATGAAACAAATAATAGCACTTTCCGTAACATAAAGCTGGGCCTCATACCTCTACATGATGACTTGGTCTTCTCTGCCAAGTGTCAAGCTCTGGTTTTTCAAATGATTCAATCTTTTTTCCTCAAGACAAAGGACAAGAGATTTCATGGAGTGGGAAGTCAGTTTATTTCCTGAGATGTTTACATAGGTCACAGCAAAATACTTTTATATCCCCAGTGACATTTCTTCTGGGACTGCTCACAAGGAACATTATTTTTCATAAAGCCTTAAAGGTGTTGTTCATTTGTTATCAATGGAATCCAAATGTGTTTCCCTGCCATTCTGGAGTACTTTTGGACTGATTTTGATGGGACTTTTAGATAAAAGACCACAAGCTTGAACAGGTCACAGATGGACAACAGGGCAGATGGCCAGTGGGTGGCTCAGACCCTGAATGCTGGACACACCATGGGCTAACACGAGCCACCAAGAGAAAGGGGACCTTCTGCCGTGAGATGCCTTGTGGTCAGAGATGAAGGGGTCAGTGCAGGAGAGGGAGCTTTCTAAAGCACCTTACCTTAAAGAGAAACTTAATACCAAATCCACCCAATGATCTTCACATTACAGATGAGGAAACTGAGCTTCTGAGACATGAAGTCACCTGTATAGTCAGTCACACAGTAAATAAGTGTTGGTGCTTGTGTTGGAACCAGGTCTAGGTTCTAGACCCCCAAAGTCCATGAGGACAATTGCCTGGCCCTGGCTGACCCTTCGGGAAATTACCTAGAGCATGGTGGTAGAAGTTCCCCACTGGAATGGCAGAGCTCGTTGCTTTCACAGCGCTGCTCCTAAACCTGTCCCCCAGCACATAGGTTCCATGAGCACTGCTTTTGTCATGGCAGTGGATGGCTGATCTCTCCTGTGGCCTCTCCTGGCATTTCTGAGTGTTGCTAAGAACAATAATCACATGGATGAATCAGCTTCCTAAATGTGAAATTTCACATTTCCCAGTGTTTGTGCCTAACCGGACTGTGGATGCAAGTCACTGGTTCCATATCTTTTTCTTGCTCTTTTCCTATGCATGGCAAACCCAAGGAAGCCATCAGTAGTACAAACCTTGGGCTTGAGTTCTGACCTGTGGTCCCTGCTGCTTCCCATGTGACTGTTCTGAGGAAGACTAGAGGACACTTTCAAATTGCCCACAGCAGCCAGACAACCAAGATGGAGTGGCAGCAGAGGGAAGAGGACCAGATCAAGGCAGGCAGGTGGGGGCTTTATGCCCAGATGACTCAAGAGGTGAAAGCAAGTCAATGGGCTTGACCAGGAGGCAAGGGAAGATGTCTGTCTCCAGATAGAATAAAGGGCAAGGAACTGAAAAGAAGACTCAAACCAGAAGATGATTCAGCAGGAAAAGCCAGATCATGTTAAGGAGAAAAGCAATGTTAGGGGATGCCCATGAGAAGCATCCTACAGTCTACATCCAGATCCTGTGTAGCAGGGGTGAATCTCCCACTTTCTAGCTGTAAGTCTATGAGTAGGTCATTTCACCTTTCTGTGGCCCAGCCATCCCTCTGTTAACTAAGACCAGTAATGGTGCTTCTCTTAGGACATCATGTGGATGACATGAGATTGTTCTTGCAAAAATGCTTGGTACAGGACATGGAACATGATCCACCCTTGGTAAATGTTAGCTATTACTATGCGTCTTCACAACAGTCCAGAAGCAGGAACTAATACTCCTTCTTCATGGAAGAATGACTGGAATTCAGAGAGCCTAGGATAGACCTGAGGTCACATACCTATCATACCTACAAGTGACAGGTTCAGCAGTCTCTTGGCCTCCAATCCCGTTCTTTCCAGATGCCACTTACATCTCAGACTCACTGAATAAAACCAACAGTCTCCAGAGCCTACATTCTAGTGGGTAAGAGAGACAGTCAAACCTTGAACACTCATAAAATATGTCAGTGCCAGGGATGGTAGTACCCTGTCCTCTGAGAAGGTAAGGCAAGAGAATCACAAGTTCAAGTCAATTTAGGGACTTTGCAAGACCTTGTCTAAAAAGGGAAAAAATAGAAAAAGTCAGGTGGTGAGAACTGGTACTAAAGAGGATGAAGCAGGGGAGGATGATGGAGTTGACAAAAGGAGACAAGGAAGGCATCCTGGGTCTGGGGCTGCACAGATCTAGCAATTAAAAATCATATTTAAGACATTTGGTCACTCCCTTCTTGGTTCCCTGGAAGAGATCAGCTGCCTAGATGAGGCTGCATTAGCTGAGCTCTTGCCACAGCTCCCAGATCCATGCCTGCCCTTGCCGAGTCACACACCTGGAGCCCCACTTCTCACCCCAAGTGGTCTCTGCCCAGCCCCTCAGCTTCAAAGCCTCCTTCACAGAGAAAGGCTTGATGAACTGTTCTAACCAAGACGAAACACTGGTAACACCCCCAAATGACCCTCCTCAGAAAGTCTGAGTTTTTTCACTACCACCAGCTTGAGCTACAGGAAGCAATGATAGCACAATGTAGGGCATCCTGGGAGAAGCAGGCTCTCTCTACTCCCAGTGCCTACTCTGATCTAGTTAGAGCAGAGGAAGGGCTGGCCCAGAGGAAGGGTTGTCCCCCTCCAGCAGTTTCCCAGATGCACAACCCTAAGGCAATCAGCAGAAGCAGACACTAAGCCAGGCTACAGAGCACCCAGGACACCAGCTGACTGTGGGTGTTGCTGCACAAGACTTGCTGATCCCTGAGGTAAGACCCCTGTCACCAACCAAGCCCTTTCTCTGCTGTTAGTCCAATGTGACACCAACTACATTTCATGGCTGAAAAAGCCAGTGACGGGATAAGTAGTGTTTGTTATCTGACTAAATTGTAGAGGAAATGATGTGTGAATGAGAAAATTCTACCACAACCGTGGATCACTTCTGACAACTTCTATTATGGTTCTGTTTAGTTAAGCACTTGTGCATTCTAATGAACTGTCTTATGGAGTTATTAATTGGATCTGGGATTTCCAGGGCTTTTCCGCTGCTCTGAATCCTTCCTAGTGGAGATAATATGTCTTCGGGTAACTTTCATTGTGAGGGTTGGATTTCCACTCAAAAGTCCTGAAACTAAAGTCCAGGACAAATAGATTCAGAATCTAAACTACAACAGTAAGTGTAGTCCATGGCCTTCCTGCAAAGTTCAAGACACAGAGAAGCAACTTCTAGGAAAGCCAGGGACATGTTAGAAGATAATCAAGGCCACTGTGGTTTGTGGCTTATTATCAGAAAAGGATTCCAGTGGAGAAGCAAGTCATAACCAGTAGGTAACTGTGTGGGAAATAGGTATTAGTCATCTGGGGGCAGAGAGTCCTGGGCCATCAGCTCCTCTGAACATAGACCCAGAAAAACCGGAAGAGGGCCCAGACTCATTCCGCTCGAACATCTCTGAGCCAGGTCTCCTGCAATGCCTGTCCCAGCACTGCCAGGTTCCTTCTATGCCCTGCTCACTCTATGGAAAGCACTGCAGCAGCAAAAGGATCAGACTAGCTCCTGGGTGAAACCAAACCCAGACAGGTCTGTGTCTGGCAATAAGGGAGATGCCCCTCCGTGGGAAACAAAGAGGGAACCCCAGGCTGCCCAGCACAACCACATGCAAACACACAGAATGTGCCCTGTGTGGCCCATAGGGGTGGTAAGGTCTGCAATCCTGCCTGCATCCTGCTCACCATTTTGTTATCTCCTGGGCACAACAGCCCAGAGGGTGTGGACCAGTCCTCAGGACCCTAGTGGGAAATTAGCCAAACGCGGTTAATGAAAGAACAATTCCAAAGGTGAGCAAGGCTAAGGAAAGGCAATGAGGGAAAGCTACTATGCATCAGGCCTAAAACGAATTGGGGAGGGCATCTTTGCAGGAACTCAGCAAGAGCCACAGCCACATAGCCACTGCCCAGTGCTGCCCACTGCCTTTGATAGCTAAGAAGGCAGGCTTGTCTGTCCAAGTACCAGACAGAAGCCAACAGAGGGGACTGAGAGTAAGATGCAGCATTGGGTTCCATAAAGTAGCTGGACCCAGGGAATAAGGGTCCACCACCCTTCCTGCCTGTGGTATAGGCCTCTGGAGAGGGTTCCCAAGTCAGAGCTCTTAGATGACATCTTTTAAGCAGCCTAAGATATTTATTACTCTTACACCCAAAAGACACTGCTATAAAAGGTTAACGAAGATTTCCTCATTTAATCCCCATAAGAAAGTCCTGCAGAAGATTATCTTCCCCAGGTTACAGATGAGAAGACTGAGGCACAGAGGGATAGGTCACATGCCTCAGATCACCAGGGAGCGAAACAGTAATAGTTGAGTGGTGGGGGTGGGGGCAGGTTTGCTCTCCAGGGGCTGAGCCAGTGGGAGGAGCCTGCCCCCATGGCAATGCCAGCCTCAGGCAAAAGCAGCCACCACATGAATAAGCACTTACGCATCTCTGGCAAGAAAGCAAAAGTGGGGAGCAGGACAGCATGCGTGAAGGGTGATGGTGGGGGAGATTGAAAGATGGGGTGGCCCCCATACCACCCTGAACGTGCCCAATCTTGTCTGATCTTGGAAACTAAGCAGGGTTGGGTCTGGTTAGTACTGGATGGAAAGATGGGGTGGCCCCTTGGAGCTGCCATGAGTTGGAAAGAAGAGATCTTACCTTGGTTAATCATTTCATGCAAATCAGTCCCACAAGGGACATGACATAGGCCAAGTCAGCCCCTCAGCTAACACTCTATATATCAGTGATGGCAAACTTTTAGAGTTTGCAATGATAACCAACAGCCCACTTCAGTCTGTGTGCCATAGGTTCACTTCCATTGCCCTAGACACATACAGTTTCTGATGTTTCAGTCCATGGTTGGCTAGCTCCAAGCCAGAAACATCATGGCAGAGGGACACGGCAGGGGAAAACTGCTCACCACATGGTGGCCAGAAGCAGAGAAAAGGAAAAGAAGCTTGAAAGACTCCCCTGGTGACTCATCTCCTCCAATCAGGCCCCACCTTCTAACAGCACAGTCAGCTATGAATTCATTCACCTTCCAAGAGGCTCATCTCCGACCACATGAGGATTTTGCAGGATGTTTTGGATCCAAACTGTAACAGGAGGGGCTTATGCAATCACCTCATAGTCTATATCATGGGCGGCACAACCATGGCTCTGGCTGCCAGCCCACATCCTTCAAGAAAGGCTGCATGAACCCTTGTTTCCTGGCTATGTGGCTGAATTGTCCAGGATCTGACTCCTCCTCTCATGGTTAACAGTCAACCATGGGCTGGGAATTCCCCCTGTAAGGAGACCTTGGGAATCTCAATTACTTCCAATTACTCCAAGCACAAGATCCACCATCTCCTGGTTTTCCTTTGTGCTCCTCTATGGCTCCCACACAAGTTAACACCCGTACCCCACAAGAGGCCATTTATAGTTCTCAATTGTCTAGATACCAACATGGGCCAAAATTAGCAAAAGTTTAAAAATTAAAAGACGTATGAAAACATGGTGGAAAAGTCTGGACCAGACTCAGAACTTTTAGGTCTAGCTCTGCCTGCCAGGTTTTCCAGCCTACTCTCAGGCCACCCTTGGGACTCACTCCTCAGCCTCTCGATCCTTCATTCAAGCTGTACATGGCTCTCACAATCCCCTCATCCTAGTTTGCTC
>RJWT010050153.1:0-10899 GCA_004365215.1 Cuniculus paca | reverse complement strand
CGCAAATCCTTTTCCATGCATGTAAGAATAAAGCTAAAAATTACTGTTTGAAAACGTAGTAGTTGTTAAGATTCTGCATGATTTGGTACTATTTGCTGTTTAACTATTCAGAGATTTATTTTTGGTATTTAGATTTAGAAAAAAAAAATTAGCCCAGTATTTGTGTTTTATCCTGGGGTGAAAGGTATGTAATCTTGATTTGTGTGAGAATTAGCACTCTTCTCTAGAGGTCTTCTAAAATTATTTCCCCTGGCTCTATGTTGGAAAGACTAGTCTGTAGAAATGGAGGTGACACTAGAGGGGGCAGACAAGTTTCTCATACAAGTTTTTACTCAGCAGTAGAATGTGTGAGATTACATGATTGCATGTTTCTGTCATTGCCTGTGTGTAGTAGTACAGACTCTGAGCCCAAGACTGTATTTCTCTTTGGACAGACATTGACCTCTTTTTCTAGGCTGAAATGGTGAAGTGTATCGGTTTTGGTAGCTTGGGTTATGAGAAACCTAAATTAGTTTGAAGTGGAATTACCCTGATGAAAGGGCAGTTGAAAGCCCTTGACACTGGACAGAGGATTGTCTAGTGTCTAATCTTGGCTCAAAATGCACCAGACATAATGAGAGTCATTATGAACTGCTGATCTCTTACCCCTCCCCTCAGCAGATCCTATTAGACTTGCAAAAAATAGCTAACACTGTGTGTGTTTGGCATGGTGCCTGCTGTGTACTAGAGGAAGAAAGCGTACCTTGTTTGTACTCCAACCAGATACTGGTGCATCCTGTTACAGTTCTGCTTGGCTCTGAGCTCCTCTGTTCATTCTCATCTTGACAGATGCTATCATTGCTACCCCTTAGCAAGACAAATACAGCTACTCTGCAGGACTTGGCTTTTGCCCTCCTGTGCTTGCCAGCACCCTAAACTTATGTACCTGTGTGCCCATGGAAAGGTAACAGCCTGTGCCATTATGTGCACTACCTTTTGAGGTTTTTGTACTTCTAAGAGAGGTTGTAGTTCTATTTGTTCAGGTAAGTGTGTGAGCTCTGAACTTGTGTTTTTGCTTTCTCAGCAGCAGATAATTGTTAGGCACCCACTGAAGGTGCCCAAGAAGAGTCTCTGTACCTTAGAAGTTCAGTGTCTCTGTAGGTAGACAGTTAAGTAGTCACAAAATCAGAATTTTGATAGCTATCTGTGTAAAGACTCTGGGAATAAAAAAGAAGAAAAGGATTTCTGGGAATGTGTTTGGAGAAAGTCCCCAAGGGCGATGAGGGTTAAATTTTGCGTAGAAGCTGTAGTATACATGCCCCTGGATCCAAGGTTAAAAGAGGGCAAGTGGTTTGAAATGAGTTTGATGAACCTAGTTTGGGGGCTGATTTTGAAGGCTTCTGGCAAAGAAGAATCATGATAGAATTTAAATAAAGATGGATAGCCTCTTCAACAAAATTTCGGCAGCTCTCTGGAGAATGAGATTTTTATATTTTAAAAATGGTCAAAACTCAGGGAATTCTAGTCTGTCAAGTTTGGAGCAGAAGGCATGGAAAGGCTTTGCATGAGGTCCTGAGTTCAAGTAGAGAGAGTCATTAAGAGCAGAAAGAATGTGAGAAATATTTAGGAATCTTATTCATAGGACTTCGCTAAAAAAAACATATATTAAGAAAGTGGGAAGACAGATAAAAGAGTAACGAAGAAAGGTTTGTTGCTTTCACCTGAGACTTCTGAAAAAGTATTTCCAAAGGAAACAAGACAGGGGGAGATGGTTTAAGGGATGCACAATGATTTCATTTTGTAGCAGATTAAGTTTAAAATACTTGGATACAATATAGGAATATTAATGAGCAAATTTCACTGTAATATTTGAACCAAGAATTCAGAGTTGGTCAGGTTTGGCACACAGGTTTCCAGGATAATTGACTGTTACAAATTTTCATCTACTTTATCTGTTAGAGCCGTGAGAGCCTTCATTCAGTAGCAGTGCTAATGCAGGATAAGACCAACATTATAAACCAGCTGTTACCTGCTAAAGGAGGTATTTTACTGTACTGTCCAGAAAGCCATTTATCATGAGCCTATCTGAATCTGAATACAGGGAATAATGTAACAATGAGTTCTATATATTCACCATTTAGGAAAAAATTCCACAGGATCACAGGTAGGAAATTCTTGCCCTTTTTTGGTACTGAGTTTTTCTGGAAAGTGTGTTACCTGGATTTTCTTTATTCTGGTAGGTAAAATATTTAACATTTCTTCCCCACATAAATTTTGAAGAAAGCAACTCTTTCCCCTCAAGTAAAGCTCCAGTGCCTTCTCTTTCAGTTCTGGCCTGTCCTGGTCAGTTTGCCTGATTTTTTCACTTAAGTTGTAACATCTGCCCTTTGGAACCTACAGATGTTTTGTGGACTGATTGCAGCTTTTGATTTCCTAGGGAATTTCTGGGTCAGTTTATACCCAACCATAAATTAACAACTGATAGATTGGACATCAATGATAAAAGATAATAATGCGAGTCTAATCTGTGGTCAAAGTCCTATTTAAAAGATATAAATGTAGATTATTTTAGTAAAGAATTATTCATCTTCCTATCTTCCTCTTTCACTCTTTCTTTTCTTCCTTTTCTTCCTTTTCATTCTTCTTCCTTTATTCTTTTTCCCTTTATCCTCTCTTCCCTCTTCCTTACCTATTAGGTATAACTGATACATTATGAGTACCATCACAAGGCTTTTAGGAGTTGTGTATAATATAACCAGATGACTATATATGAGAAAACATGAAGGAATATAAGGAAGCTCTCAAAAGCCCACCCTCCCTTCCTGACCCTTGGGAGTCATCTGTGTCATCCAAATGTTGTTTCTCATTTTGAACTGCAACAAACATGGGGAGGGGAAATTGAAGGCAGCTGGTTAAGTCACTTTGACCACTGATGAGACTATGAGAGATAGAGATTAAAAAGTAAATATATCTGGCGAGGGTTTAGTTGAGATAAAGCCATGTTTGTCCAGGCTTTTTGATACCATCTGTGGTAGATTAACTATGGTCAACTTGTAACACTTAGCTGAACTAAATCAGTGTGGTTCTGAGTGGAAGGCCCACTTGAGGATTGTTGCCAACAGCATAAAAGGAGAACTGGAAGGGACGATGTAGTGTTGCGGATTCTCCTGGGGAAGCTTATCGCACTGGTTTCCCTGGTATAAACTCAGTTATTTTCATCTTTTGAGGAGCTCGGGTCCTCACTGTCTCTGAGAATGACTGCGCTTCTCTTTGGGGGATCTCTGGTGCTTACCTTGAGCATTGCTCGCTGGCTCCAGTACAGATCCCTCAGCCTGCTGACACAGATCCTTCATCCCACTGGTGCGGACTTTCTAGTTTCCATCACTGACATTTGGGCCTTCCCAGGGCAGATCCTTGATACAGACTTGCATGTGACATTGTTGTGGGCTCTAGGTCTCCAGTGGAGGACATTGCCACAGGCTTGAGGTCTTCAGCTGGACTCACGCAGGACATTGCCATGGAATCCAAGCCCTCAGCTGGGTCTCTAGTGTGTGGACAGATCTCCTGCATGCTTTTGCATTTGACTTTTTGAATAGATATTATACAATAATCCTATGAATTATGTGTCCTATATTAAATTTATTCCCATGCAAGCCCTGACTATGACAGCATCAGAAACCAAATATTTCTTTGTATTCATTTTATAGATCCATGGAATGGTGTAGTTTAGGTGCATTTCAAATCAATCTTGACAAGGTTTCTCTCAAGAACACATGGCAAGATCTGTCCAGAAGAAAAGAAAAAGAGTATATATGAAATATAGATACTTCAAATCAGATCATTGTTATTATGATCTTTTATTTTGTAGATGTTCTTGAGACCCCTTGGATGGGAGAATTCTGAAATTTCTTTTTCTGGGGGACATGGGTGCAGGGACTTCTACAATGAGAACAAGAGAGCACCCATTCATCATGTTTTATGTCCTTGAATACAATTTTAGGCTTGTTTTTATCATTAATATTCTTTCATCTGGTAACAGTGTTTTTACCAAGAAATGTCTGTACCTCTGTAGGAGTATTGCTATGTTGTCTGCCTGTTTTGAAAGCCTTCAGGTCCTCTCCTACCAGCTGTTTTTGTGTCTTTTTCATGTCATGGTGACGTCCCTGTGGGGCCTTGTTCTCCGTCATTTGTTTCTGTGTTTTAGGACTGGAGTTTGAGATTTGACAAAGAAAAGCAGTGTGTGCTAGAGGAATTCTAGTACTTTAACATGCTGTGAGGACATGATGAGAAGTTTTCTGGTGGAAAGTTCATGTTACATATCTCATGCTTTATCAGTTTCTTTTAAGAATTCTAAGCCTTTGGGATAATCCTGCTCCTAACTATATTTTCATTGCTTTAGATATATTTTCTTGTCCTTTTTGAGTCCATGAACCTGTAATGATTGTCCTTTCCTTATAAGACTGATTCTAGAATGTAAGCCCTAAGTAGTCCAGTTATGAAATACTTTTTAGTTTTTTCAACTAAGCCCATTATTCTCCCAAGCGTTCATTTCCTAGTCTGTGTCTCCTCCCCTACCTTCCCATGTCTCTTTCCACTACTCTTTCTTCACTGCTATAAAATCAGATTCAGTGCTTCTCATTGTCATGAACCAGAAATCTTCCTTTACTCTGTGAACTGTGTGGATCTCTTATTTTTGTTTCTGTTGTTGTAGGAGCAAGGTATGATTTAAAAAATTTAACATGATCTCTTTGTACTTTTTCAGAAGAATGAGTTAGCAAATTACACATTTAATGAGTGATTCTACTCAGCATTGTGGGAATAAAATTAAATCTCAAGGAGCTGGGGATTTAGCTCAGTGGCATAAGTGCCTGCCTGGTAAGCACGAGGTCATAAGTTCAATCCCTGGCACCAAAATAAATAAATAAATGAATAAATAAATCTCAAGGCATGACCTTGCCCTAAAAGAGTCCGCAGTCCAGAGACAAACCCAAACTAGACATGAATGAAATTGGGTATAACTTTTAGCCTCTGTTCTAGAGAGAGGTGCTTTTATAGGGAGAGTGTAAACAGTGTAAAGCAGCCCGACTAAGTGGAATGAACATAGAGTTGAAAATAGAAGGTGTACCATGGTTGAGGGAAGTGTGTAGATGGTGTAGGGGCTGAGTGTTGTAGATAGATGGGGTGAAGCCACAGAAAGGAGTTTATTGTAAACAAAAGGGGCCAATTATAGGTGGCTCAGTAGGTAAGACAGAAATGTGTGGGTTGTGCGGAAGGGAGAGTTAAGACCATCCAAGAGAAACTACTGATATAAACCAGTCATGCTCATCATGGGAAGGATAATGGATGGTAATATGGGATGCTGTATTAAAGAAAAAAGTGACAGGGCTTGCTGACAGATCCATGCAAATTGTGGGAAGGACTGATCGTGTTTCACACTCGAACATCATAAGGCCGTAGATATAGCTGATTTAAGTAAATCTCATATGTGAAGTTTTTGATTTCATGGTGATACACTGTATTTACACAGAAGACAGAACTTTTAAACACCCTTTATGTAGCAGTTCCTTTACCTTACCTTCAATGTTTATCTCTTTCTTTCCAGTAAATCAGGTAGCACCAAAAGTGCTCTGCCTGTGAACAATGAATCTGGTCAACCATTCAAGGACTAAAATTGAATCATCTTTTCTCCTAATCATTTTGAAGGACAGGAATTTATTTCACAAAAGTATTTCAAAAGGACTCCCCACCTTAAGTGTCAGATTCTCTTTAGGCTTAAACTATGCATGTTTCAAAAAAATCATTATATTTCCAAAAGTTTGGGAGTGTTTCCTACTCAGGTTCCACCCTACCACCCCCTCCTTGCCTCTGAGTACTCCTGTCTTGCTGCAGTGACTGGGGCAGGTTCAGCCCACTTACATCTTGCCAGGGGATAAACTTGACACCTTTTGCTTTCATGAAACACTATCTGTGTGAAGTGAGCTCTTTGATCCACAGTCTTCCCTGCTGAAGCTTAGAAAGGATTAAGGATCACCTCTGAGTTGATGAATATTGGATGAGGTTTATATAATTTAGAATTGTACTCCTGTTAACCCTTCCATTCACCAGAGAGGCTTGTGTAATCATGTTTCCTTTTAGTAGGCATGAGGCACTGTGTCTTCTCTGGATGCATTTTTCTCATCTGGTATAGAGTGTGGGAAATTAATAAATGTTAATTGATAATTGTCATTTCTTGTCACTTCATAGAGAATATTAGTCTTATAAGCAGTTATCCTATAATGTGACATGCTGAAATGGAATTAGGATCATTTAGTATCTGTGTATTAGGCATTGGAATTCTAGTGGTGAACAAGGAACATATTTCACTTATTATGAATAATAACAGTAATAGTAATGATATGACCAACCAGTGTTTCTTGAAAGTTATTATATGCAAGTTTGTTTTCTAAACACTCATTATCTGTTTTAATTCTCCTAATTTATGGCAGTGATGGTGAACATTTAGAGCTTTCAATGCTACAAACAGCCTGTGTGGCACACGTCCATAAGTTTGCCACGACTGACTTAGGGGTTCAGTATTAGTATTAATCCCCATTTTATGGGCAACAAAACTTAGGCACAGAATTGAGAGACTCAGTGATTTGTCTAAGGTGTCCTAGCTTATAAATCATGGAATCCATGTTGGAAGCTGATCAGGCAGGTCCAGGACAAGACTATTCCAGCATGTGTGGTGGCCACAAGACTGGGCCTGTTTTCCCAATTATGAGATCCTCTGATGCGAGAGAAATCCATACAGTAGATAAGCCCTTTCAAGTATCTGAAGTATCTGAAGTTTCCTAGGAATGTGTAATAGGGTCAATTAATCTAGAAGAGAGAAAAGATGAGAAGACTTTTTTGAGAAAATGTCCTTTGAGGTGAAACACAAAGCATGAAAGCGAGGAGTGGTAGAAAAGAGTGCATATTCTGTCCTCTGCAGTGGTGGTCACAGGTGGAAAGAATAGAGTGTGGTAATTTTGAGAAACAACTGCATGGAGCCCATTAAAGGGGTGACGAGAGTGAGAGCATGTGTCAGAATGACGCCGGCTGAGGTCCGATTAGAAAAAGTTCTGTAGTCCTGTCTTGCAGGTGTGGCTCTTGGAGGTGTACAGGACTAAGGACAAAAAGGAACATTAAAGGAATAGAATCATGGGAATGACACAGTGAGATGGATGTGTTTTAGTGTGTGTATTTGTGGTGCTGGGGCTCAAACCTACAGGCTCCCTCATGCCAGGCAAATTCTCTAATACTAAGCTACATCCCTGAAACATGAGTTTTGCAAAGGTATTTTTTGAAAACTGATGTGTCTCCTGCCTCATAGAGAGTGAGAGTGGGTGTGAAAAACAAGATTAGCAAGTGGATCACCTAATGGTAGTGAGAAGTGATGCTTACCAAGGCTCAGGTAATATCAGTGAGGACAGAGAAAAGCTTAAGTGCTTCATAGAATAATAGGTGGTTTATTTATGGGAGATAAGGGAAAGGAAGGAAACAGTGACAGTATTCAAGAATGAGGAGAAACTTGCTAACTGACCAGACTGGACCATGAAAAAAGTACCTACCGTGAAGTTTATTTGGTCTAAAGAAAGTTTGTGGTGGAGAATACGGATGACTTGTGTCATCCAAATATGAATGACTTTGATGAATTAGAGAATGATTCCTACCGAGAATATGGAACTGTGTATAATAGACAGCTGCACAACACATGCACTTGTGAGTGCAACCCCCTGCACAGATTTTTGTAGTCATTGAGGGTTAGGCCTTCTCAGTTAATGTTGTTTTAGAACTGAGGTTTTCTCTTTTGTGCCCACAGCCCTCTGCATGTGGTGTTGTTGGTAAGTACCAGTAGCACAACAGTTAAGCCACCAAAACTGAGTTTACCACTGAGTCAAAGCATAGGATAATCTAAGAGTGTCTGGCCAACACTGCCCAACAGTGAAAGGAACACACGAGTACTGGGTTCATACAAAACTGCTACCTGGATGCAAGGGAGAAATGTGAATTATCCACATAGGTGTCAATTTCAATTCTGTCTTTTCTTTCAGCTAATTCTGTTCACTTAAAACACTTTCTCTGCCTAGAGAACCACCAACAGCTTTGTTTTCATTGTTCATTGGCCATTTGAGATTGCTTTGTGCTTAATATTAGGTATCGGTCAGAGTGAGATAAGTTCCAAGTAGATGGGAAGATGTTTATATTACAGTCCATATGATGGCAGCCGCTAATTCTGCTGCTGCATGGCAGATGCCTGAAGAATTTTTGTTTTGACACTTCTTCAAACTTTTCAAATCTGTTTGTAGCAGTGATTTTAGTGGCCATGCTTGAGAATATGTTCTTGCCAGTAACATGGGGTTAACCTCAGATATGGAGAAAATTATTTTGGGAGGAATTAGATGTGATGTTTGAAAACTGGGAAAATAGAGTCTTTCACAACATTGGCCTTTCTACAGGGGAAACATTTGGGCTCGGCTACATGTTTTATTGACTCGGAGTTGTTATTTGTGGCTGCTTGTTTTATTCTTAACTTACTGAATGTACCACATTTTGCGCAGGAATATGTAAGGCAGTTAGGGACAGAAACAGAAAGCATGAACCCTTCCATCAGGTACCTGAATAACTGCTGATGAGTATTTAATATTTTATTGTCTTATTTTGCACGGTTTTCACAATGTCTGCCATAGCTCTGGTACATTATTTGATCCTAGTTTCCTCAGATCAGCTTCTGAAGTTGTTTTTTTTTACTCGTAATGGTCTGTCTCTCCCATCCGAGCACAAGATCTTGGAGAACAAATACTTGTGCTGTTATATCCCTGGCTTGTAGATCAACATCTGCTAGACATGTTAGGGACTTAATACATTTTAGTTGAATAAGTGAACAAAAACTTTTATCTTCTAAATATCAGTAATAGCCGTTTATAACAGGCCTTGTGTGCTCCCCCTTCTGTAAAACTCATTTTTGCTTTATGCCAGGTTTTCACTGATTCGTAGTAAGTTGGTTTTGAGGGACAAGGTTTGAGTTATTTTTCTTTCTAAAGAAAGTAAATGTTATAATTGATTTGAAACTATAGGGTTACTCATATTTTTCCTGTATTTTGATGAGTTTTGATTAGAAAGAATGCTTATTACTATATCATCATTATTGTCATGTATGGTAGAACCTATCTGACTGCCTGCAAGGGCTTACCTGGGATGCTGGGCCCCTACCAAGAGTGCTTTGTCTCCCACCAGGCCACAGTTACAGCAGTAAAGTAAGCTGAGTAGTGGTAGCAAGACTTGTTGGCAGTGGCAAGTATAACATATTTCAGCTGTGATTTCTGCATGATTTGTATGAATTTCTGTACAACAGGAATCACAACAAAACTATTATGTAACTTGTGTCTAAAACTGTCACTCAGATGGAGCCATGAAAATCAGTTTGCATATGTCAACAGTTTAATCTTTTAATATACTGTGCCAATGGAAACTGACACTGGAATTATTTTTCTGTATTTACTGACTAGAAGGATGTGGTTATCAAGTACACTGATTGAAAAATCTTTAAATTCATTTCCTTAAATTTGGACCATATGTGTATTTTCTTCCCCTAGCCAAATCTATTTGTACATTTATCCACATGTGATCCACATATACAGAGTATAGTTTTATTGATGTGTTTGTGTTATATATGTATTTATATAGAACCCACATGTATGTCATGCATATTCATGAGCTTTTTATGTATTTATAGATTGAAATGTAAGGATGTTGGTTAACTGAGAAGAGTACTACTACCTCTTTTAGATTTTAGTAAACGTCAAATGAGTTAAGATGTATAAAGTCCTTAGAACAATGCCTCCTACATATGAATTCTCTAGAAAGTTTAACTTTTATTATTTTTGAATATGTTCTTCATTCTCTCTTCCTGAACATAGGACTATTGGTGTATCACCCATTATAAAATATTAGCTTTAAAGAAAGGCTAGCAGCCTCAACATTATTGCTTAATTCATTTGGTGAATTTACTGTTATTCAAAAATGCCTTGAACTAATTTTTTGTGATACAGGAAATACGAGTATTTGTATTTTTAAATCAAAGTCGTTTATTACATAGTAGTAATATTGATTCCTGGTACAGAAAGTATTTCTCTTTCTGAGTTATCATTCCCTAGGGCCTATCAGTGAGATATTTTCAATGAATGTATCATTTTCCTTCTCAGATTAAAACACTTTATTGAAAATCTTAATTATGGGTTTGAAAGAGAACAAAACTTCCATTTGTTAAGAAAAAAATAGGTGAGTTATTAAGTGGCCAAGTAGAAAATATGCAAAGGAACACAGAAGAATTTGGAAAAACAGACAATGCACACCTAAAAAGACAATGGCAAGCTTTCAGTAAGTAATGATGATATTCATTAGGAAAAAAAGAAATGAACCATTAGTCTAAGTGAGTGTATAAATTGTGATGTGACATTGCTGTTTTTTTTTTTTTGTTGTTGTTTGTTTGTTTCTTTGTGGTTTTTTTGAGACAGGGTCTCACTGTGCAGTTCAGGATGACCTTGAGCTCACTTTGTAGCCCAGGCTGGTCTTGAACTCAAAAGGATTCTCCTGCCTCAGCATGCCAAGTGCTGGGATTACAGAGGTGTACCACCATGTCTGACTGTGACATTGCTGTTTAATAGTTGTTTTGAATTCTATGTGTTATCCTACTAAGGGACTAAACCCAGGCTGCTCTACCCCAGAGCTACACACTCAGCTCATCCTGTCTTTCTGTGTCTGTGTCTGTGTCTGTGTCTGTGTCTGTGTCTGTGTCTGTGTCTGTCTGTCTGTCTGTCTGTCTGTCTGTCTGTCGGTCGATCTATCTATCTATCTATCTATCTATCTATCTATCTATCTATCTAATCTATCTACAGG
>RJWT010050152.1:0-10888 GCA_004365215.1 Cuniculus paca | reverse complement strand
CAAGCAAAGATAAAAGATAATTGGTGAATGACTTCAGTGAACAGATGTTCAGTGAAGTGGTAAAGAGATGGCAGAGATGAGGAAAAATAAACCACAAAAATGAGAGCGTTTTTAAGGACACTGTGTGACAGGGTTATAGATGGAAATGAGATCAACAAATAGTTAACATTTACCGAGTCCTCATGAGGTTAGATGCTGTCCTAAATATTTCACAGATATTGTCCCTTTCAATCATCACAACAACCCCATTAAATCATTTCTATTAGGCCCATTTCACAGATGTAAAAATCAAAGCAAAAAGACATGGAGTGATTGGTCAAGGTCCCCTAAGTTTTGTAGCACTCTCAGTGACTTTGTGCTACTTTTGCTAGTCAGACAGTCTGGGGAAGTTATGCATGTGTGTCTTTTCTCTGTGTATAACTTTGAGGGAGCTTCCTACTTTACTAATACTGGGTGGGTGTTCAAGTTAGTCCCTCCCAAATATTTAGTTCCAAGCAAAGTACATTAACTCTTCCACAGCAATGAAAGCTCAGAAAATTTCCTATTTATCTCAGCCTCTGGGACATGAGTAGTGAAAGGTCATTTCCAGATGTTCTGTATTAATAGTGTTCAGTAATCATCTTTTAGTCACACCATACAGTGCATCATACAGTGGATTTGTGGGTCTCTTTGAAATTGCTTGCTTTGTATGCTAATGATACTAAGCTTGTTTGTTTGGAATAAGTACGAACAGATCTAGCAAACAGGCAAAGGAAAAGTAGAAGAAAAGATTTCTGGGAAGTAGTGAAGACCCTGTTGCTCTTGTGGTGACCATGAATTTATTGTGGTATCTACCTGTGTAGTGATTTCCTCAACTGACATTTAGTTCCTGAGATAGCTATGCTGAGAAAGGAGGTGGTTGGGTTCTTCTTTGCGTGGGCTTCTGCCAGTAGACCTTGGAAGAATAATAAGGTTAGGATACTGAAAACAGAGTAGTTAAAATAATGAATCACAGGACTTAGATATATAAGAAAGGAAGGTAGGGGAGAACCAGTCATGAGAATGAAGAGGAGTTAATATTTTGAATGTAAGTTCATGATAGCAGCATTTTCAATTGCCTCGTTCACCCCAGGAGATCCAAAGTCTAGAACAACATAAAGTACCCACAGGCCTCTCAATAATATCTGTTAAAATAGCTAAACAAATAAGATTAAGTATTGGGAGTAAATGGACAATGAAGAAAGAATTTTTTGTCAAATAATTAAGAGAATCTTAATTTGCAATTTAAAATCTGAAGCAGTTTGAAGTAAAGGCTAAGGTCCCAGATTTATAACTTACTTGTGGGCACTGGCCTAGTTCACCCCAAGAGATCCAAAGTCTAGAACAATGTAACATACCCACAGGATTCTCAATAATATTTTTTTAAATAGCTAAACAAATAAGATTGAAGTATTGGGAATAAAGGAACAACACAGAAAGAATTCTGTGTCAAATAATTAGAGAAGGGTACTGGCCAGGAAAGTGAAAGTGGTTGGATTTAAGGCCAGTGTGTTGGGGACCAACGTGTGTTGGGGTGGACCCAAAATTTTTAGAAAATGTTCATAGAACCTATGGAAGAGAAATGTGAACTCAGGCACCAAGGAAAGAGAGAGTGATCAGGAGGTTCAGCAACAACACACTATGGAGGTGTGAACCAATGGTATATAAGTCAAAGAAATATCTCACTCAATAATGTCAATGTTTAATTTGACCAATTCACCTGGATAATGAGTGAGTGATAATGGATGCTTTACCACCTTGCTTACCTGTTTTCATGACCTAAAATGAACTACTGATCTCCTGTCTAGAAAACTTTCATTTTGTGCCTTAAGAGATGAATATTGCATCTTTTTTATGGATGTACCAACATCAGATGATTCCATAAGAGCAAATTTATTTGATAGTAATGATCATTCAATGACAAGAAAATACATTCAAGTCAGTTTGAGTTTTTGATATTCGTCTAGTAATATACTCACAAATTGTTACTATTCATTATTTTTCTCAGTGAAGTTTCTTTTTACTCTCTTTGCATGAATTATTTGATGCAGTGTATGTCAAATATCTTGGATTGATCAAGGCATTTTATTTTTTAAAATTGTCTATTATTTATTTGATGGCATACTTGAAATTTATTTCCATCAAATTTGACAGTATATCTTCTTTTTAAGAGTTCACTTTTTGAACAATGTAATGTAAGGTGCTAAGTATTTTGTTTTATGTCTTGAAACTAAAATTTATCTCAGCTTTTTCATTGTGTCTAGAAACAGGTAAAGATAATTAGTTCCTTGCTTTTTAAACTGGAAGAGAAAATGGAAAATTGAGGCAATCACACCAATAGATTCAGTATAAAATGCCTGTCACCCAGGCATGGTGGCAGTCTTTAATTCTAGTATCCTGGGAGAGTGAGGTAGGAAGATCACAAACTTCAGTCCAGCCTAGGCAATTTAGCAACTTAGGAAGATCCTGCCTCCATAAGTGGGAGGGAAGATGTACAGCTCGGTGTAGGCCCTGCGTTCAACCTCCAGTACTGAAAAGCAAAGCAAAGCAAAATGAAACAAAAAAACTACTTGGCTATTTTATTCAAATGTATTTGTTCCCTTGAATTAGCTGAGTGTTTAATTTTCTCCATCCCTTTTTGTCTGGAGAGCGATGGTATCTGAATCAAAAACTAAAGAAAAAGTTTCTAAGGCTTTAGTTAAAGACTAGGTGAAAATATTTTGTGTGTGCTGCAATGTGACAACATCTAATAACCAGAAATGATTAACAAAAAATCCTTTATTTTGTTCATCAATACTTAGAATCTAGGAACAAGATCCTACAAATGAGTACAGCAGACCATTCCAGAAAGGAGAGTTTTTGTGCTGAACTTTTAATTCCCTTGTCTTTGTAAGTTGAAAGTCACCAGGCACAATTTGATAGCTTGCTCCACTGTTCTGTAGTATTCTTTTCTTTTCACTATTTCAACTATGCTAGTCAAATGAGTTTCCATGGCCCTGTCCTCAAGAGTTGTACAGGGCATGATGGCTTGTTTTGTTTGGCAAAATTTTCTAAAACGTGATACATTGTCTGCAGGTGATTCATGGTTAGGAAATTAATTCTGAACTCTGGCAGTGATTGCGGTTGATTAAAGTCCAGAAGTCCCTGCCGTCTATTCACTAGCACTCTTTGTCAACTGGAATATTTCTATAATAAAAAGAGCCGAAAGTAGATGTGCTTGATGCATGGAATTTACATGCGTGTTTGCATCTTTTGAAACAGCTACTCAAGCCTACACAATTTTAACACTTGGCATGAAAATCATTCTCAAAGTGTCTGACTGAATGAATCACATTTTACAAATAAATATCTGTCAAATGGTGCAATTACTTCAGATCCAGTCATTAAGTAATAAAATAAAGAAGTAAATAGGATACATCTGCTGCAAAGTGCTATAGAAAAGTGAATTTCCTTCTCAAGTTACTTGTCTTTAATATTTTAGCCTAATTGGTAGAATGGTTCACTAGAAACATCTACCACTCAATCTAATCATGGCACCCAAAAAAAAGGAGGGGGAAAGACTTAAGCCTTCTCACAGGAAATGGAACAAAACAAAACAAAACAAAGCAAAAAACTTACGTAAAAAAACAAAGCAAAAAAAAATCAGGGATGAGTATAAAGCATTCTGTTTATGTATCACAGGAAGAATGCTGTCAGATGAGAAACCACACATCTTCTGAAAAACACAACCAGCAATTCAGTGCGTTAGCTATTTCCTTCCCATATCAAAACATGTAATGGAGTGTATGCAAGTAAAAGTAAAATTTAAAAGACTATTATTGTTGGAAATAAACTGGGATTATTTCAGTGGATGGGTTTTCTTAAATGAATAATGCAAATGAATAAACTGGTACAGTGTTACCTTCATAATTCTATACTACTTTGAATTGATCAGTGGTGTTAAGAGGGAATATATGAAGGTAAATATGCCTGTTGACATACAAATAGACAACATAAAATATTAGGTCTTTTTCTAATTGGCCTCAGCTCTATATTAATAAATGTAAAAAGGAGCCATAAAAAAGGTGATTTGTGAACATTTAGTATGTTGAAATATTTAAAATGTGTTTATTGGGATTTGATTATAAAAATAGCACATTTTTGTTGATTAAACTTGAGAAAAGTTGAACAGAAGTAGAAAATTATAAATAATTTTATGATTCAGATAACTACTATTGGTGCCTATGCATCTTCTGGTTTTACTATGTTTTTCAGGGAATAATCATAAACATAGACCAAAAGCAGCTTCTGGAGATTTGTTCTCTCTTGTGCTTCTGATATTATCATGAGAAAAAAGCATGCTTAGGTTAATTCACTCTTCTAGGGACTCTGAAAAACATGTGGGACATACAGAGTAGAGCTGTGCCAGCCAACTACAGGCTTACAGTGATGCAGGGAATATACACATGGTATATTTGTCAATGCTTACTCAACTCACACGTAGAAGAGTGCAAGACATTTGTCTGCATGCTGGAGATCCAAAGGATCCAGTGGAGGGCTTGGGGCCCAAAGCAATGTCCCATGCAAGTCCATACCAAGAGACCAAAGGATTCACGATGGGAGACCAAGGGATCTGTGCTAGGAAGGCCCAAGGAAGCTGAAGGATCTATGCCAAAAGGCTGAAGGACTTGAAGCAGAAAACTAAAGGATCTGCAGTGGAAATCAGAAGATGATATCCAGATGAAGATGAGGATTGAAGCTTCCCTGAAGAAAGAAAACAGCCAAAGTTCCTCAAAGAGAAATTGGCAAAACTTTTCTGAAGAATAGCACCCACAATAAAGCTCTTCCAAGGAAGATCAGCTGAAATTCTTCCTTCCTGTTCTACTTTTATACAAGCCTCCTTAAATGGGTGCCCAGACCTGTGCTGACCCAACTCCCCTAGGTGTTCCCTATTCAGGTTGACAGTCAATTAATCACCACAAGTGGTAATACGTGGTTGTTGTTGGGAATGATGTCTTATGCAGCAATAGCTAGCAAATACAATGTGAATATGAGTAAATATATTCTTGGAAGCACATAAGTCTTTAATCAATGTTTTTTCCAGTTACTATATAACCCTACATTTCTCAAGCGATAAGTAAATATTTCTGTTTCTGTCTTATGATGAGGATGTGACATCAGTGTAAATATATTATTTTTGCCAGTAACTGACCAGATTCTAGTCTATGTAAGAACCTAAAGAGTACATACAGAGTAAATTAAAAATTTTTGATAATAAAATTTTAATGATGCATTTTATTCCTGCATATATATATATATATATATATATATATATATATATACTATGATACAACTAATCAGTCTTGTCTTTTATTTTTATTGTTGTTAAAATAATTGTGTGGCCTCAAAATTAAATCTTTGTGAATATACATGACTATTTCTTTAGGAAAATTCTTAGAAGTAGATTTTTGGGTCCAAGTTATATATAAAAGTAGCTGTTCCTCCCACTCACCAGGATGACCTCAGCAGCTGAGGGGAGCCTCAGCCACTCCTCCCCTGCATCCAAAAGACTTCAGTAGTGGACAGGAGTGTCTTCTGCTCCTCCCCCTCACCAGGACAATCTCAGCAGCCCACGGGAGCATCAGTGACCCCTTTCACCAACTGCAGTACCGTGGTAGGCTTGCGAAAGTGTGGATGAGCCCTTTCCGTACAGAGAACCCCAGGTGGGCTGGAGAGAGAGCCAGCAAGGCCTCCCCCAACCCAGAGGAACCCAGTAGGACCTATGAGATCCCCAATGACACAGCAGGGTTCCAGCTGGGATGTACAACATGAACAGAGGTAGATCTGGCAGCTTGGAACAGTCTGAAGTCAAGTAACAATATGAGCTAAGGGTTTGTTCACATCAATACTCCTAGGCTAGTCAGCCTAAGAAGAATATAGGACCCACCCAACTGATCCCACAGGAGAAATTTAGGTGACTAGCCCCTCCCCTACACTGTGGGACCCAGCAACTGGGTGAACATCAGACACACAGTAGGCCTCTAAGACACACACCACAGTCAAGACTAGTGGAACTGAAAAGACCTAAATATTAACCAAGAGGTGAAAATGTCAAAATGAAAAAGCAAAATGCAACCTAAAACCCTCAGTCCATCTGGAACAAATACAGGAGACATCAAAATAGAGGACATTGGAAGTAACACACTTGAGATTTCTGAAAAAATAGCGAGTGAAGTAAAGAATCAAATCCATGAGGCTATAGAAGAAATAAGGTCAGAAATAATCTCTCAGGTAAAGAAAGAAATGACAACCTTAATGGAAGTATTGCTCAGCATAGCTAGAGAAGACATAGATAAAAAAGTACAGGAGCATGGGAAAGTGATAGAAACCTTAAATGAACAAAATAGGAAAGAAAGAGAATGCATGAAACTGATTCAAAGGGATATTCAGGAAATTAAAAATTCTACTGAAAGCTGGCAAAACCACTTGAACAAAACTGAAGATATTTTCAGACCTTGAAGAAAATATCACCGCTAGTGATCATGAAATGAAAGAACTCTTAAAAATAACAAGGGACCATGAAATAAAATTCAACAGCTCCAAGATGATGTGAAACAAACAAACAAACAGTATAAGACTGATAGGTGACAATGAAAATGTAGAAGTCAATGCAAATGGCACAAAAATCTATTTTCAGAAATAACAGCAAAGAATTTCCCAAACAGAGCAATAGAATTTGATGTACAGATAAGTGAGGCATGTAGAACTCCAAAGGGTTATAACCAAAGTAAATCTACACCCAGACATATAATAATCAAGATCTCAGAAATTCAACATAAAAACAGATTACTAAAAGCTGTTAGAGAAAAGAAAAAGATCGCCTATCAGGGAAAGTCCATTAGAATTATGGCTGACTTCTCAACACAAACCCTCAAGTCAAGATGAGCTTGGAGTGAAGTATTTCAAGCCCTTAAAGAAAACAACTTTCAGCACAGATTGATGCACCCTACAAAACTTTCAAAATGAATGGAGAAATAAGATACTTCTAGGACAAAGAACAAAAGAAATTCGTATTCACCAAACCAACCCTAGAAAGAGTACTGAAAGATATTCTAGATACAGATAAAAATGACCACAATTTCCAAAACAACAGTAGAAAGAAACCACCAAGGAGGGCAAGCAATTAAACAAAGTGTAAAAGCAGGGAACCAACAACAGGAAAACAACATGACAATGATAAGCCAATACATATCATTTATAATCATCAATATAAATGGCTTCAATTCACCAATTAAAAGAAACAGATTGACAGAATGATCAAGAAATAAGATTCAACAATATGCTCTATACAAGAAACATGTCTAACTTAAAACTCATGGACTGAAAAATTAAATGATGGAAAACAATATTCCATGCAAAAGGAACACAGAAAAAAGCAGGGGTAGCTATTATGTCTGCAGACAATGTGAACTTTAGACCAAAAATGATCAAAAGAGACACAGAAGTTCACTACCTACTTATTAGAGGAAAAATTCAAGAGGAAGAGATAACAATCATAAATATATATGCACTAATATGAGAACACCAACAATATAAGACAAATACTAACAGACAAGAAAAAATCAAATATGCAATAACACAACTGCAGTGAAGGACCTTAATACCCTATTGTCACAAAGAGACAGACCAACTGGACAAAAAGTCAGCAAAGAAATAATACAACTAAATCAAACCCATGAATAAATGTACTTACTAGATGTTTACAGTGTTCTACCCAACAATATCAGAATACACATTCTTCTCAGCTGCATATGGGACGTTCTCTAAAATAGACCATATATGAGCCCATAGAACATGCTTAGGTAAATACAAAGGAATTGAAATTATCTGACCATAGTGAACTGAAATTGGAAATTAGTGGCAAAAGAAACCGCAAAAACTATATAAACACATGGAATTAAATAACACACTCCTGAACAACCAATGGATCATAGATGAAATTAAAGAAGAAATTAACAGTATCTACAATTAAATGAAAATTCAGATACAACATACTAGAATCTGTCGGACAATGAAAGTTGTCCTAAGAAGGAAATGCATAGCAATGAATTTACACATCAAGAAAACAGAACAAACACAAATAAACAACCAAAGACTGCACCTTAATCTTCTAGAAAAAGAAAAGTAAGTCAAGACCAAAGCTCATAGAAAGGAGGAAATTATAAAGATCAGAGCAGAAATTAACACAATTGAGACTACAAAAACAATACAAAGAATAAATGGATTGAAGAGTTGATTCTTTGAAAAAATGAACAAAATTGATAAACCCGTCGCCAAACTTATGAAGAAAAGGAAAGAAAACATTCAAATTCATGCAATGAGGAATGAAAAAAGTGAAATTACTACAGATCCTGTGGAAGTTCAGAAGATCATCAATGCCTACTTTGAAAATCTTTACTCACATAGGCTGGAAAACACAGAAGAAATGGACAGATTCCTAGAAATGTATGAATTACCAAAACTGAATCAAGAAGAAATAAAAATTTTGAGTAATCCAATATCAGTTACTGAAATTAAAAACGTGATTAAAAACTTACTAACAAAAAAACCCAGGTCTTGATGGATTCACAGCTGAATTCTACAAGAAATTTAGAGAATATTTAATGCTAGTACTCCTCAAACTCTTTGAAAAAATTCAAAGGGAAGCAATTCTTCCTAATTATTCTGGGAGGCAAGTATTACTCTGATACCTAAACCAGAGAAAGGCCCAACCAAAAAGGCGAACTATAGGCCAATCTTCCTAATGAATATTGATGCAAAAATTCTCAATAAAGTACTATCAAACAGAATGCAGCAAATCATCATGAAGATTATACACCTTGACCAAGTGGAATTCACCCCAGGAATGCAAGAATGGTCCATAGAACACGCTTAAGTAAATACAAAGGAATTGAAATTATCCCATGTATATTATCTGAGCATACACAGATCAATAAATGTAATACACCACACCAACAAAGCCAAAGACAAAAATTGCACGATCATCTCAATAGATGTAGAAAAAGCTTTTGATAAAGTCCAACACTCATTCATGATTTAAAAAAAAAAACCTACTGAAAATCAAAATAGATGGTCTCTACCACAATCTGATAAAGGTCATCTATGACAAACCAACAAGCAACATCATATTAAATGGACAAAAACTGAAAGTTTTCACTATAAAATCAGGAACAAGACAAGGATGTGCACTATTGCCACTCCTGTTCAATATAGTTCTGGAAACATTAACCAGAGCAGTTAGACAAGAGAGAGAAATAAGAGAAATAAAGATAGAAAAGGAAGAAGTTAAATTATTATTATTTGCAGATGACATGATACTCTGCATAGAAAACCCCAAAAACTCCAACAAAAGACTACTAGAGTTAATAAGCAAATTCGGCAGTGTATTTGGATACAAAGTCAACACTCAAAAATCAATAGCATTCTTGTACACAAGCAACAAACTCACTGAGAAAGAAATTATGGAAATAACACCTTTCACAATAGCATCCAAACAAAAATGAAATAGGAATCAACCTAACAAAGGATGTAAAAGATCTATATACTGAAAACTATAGTACTCTGAAAAAGGAGATTGAAGAGGATATCAGAAATTGGAAAGATATCACTCGCTCTTGGATAGAAAGAACCAACATTGTGAAAATGGCTGTACTCCCAAAACTGTTTTTCAGATTTAATGCAATCTCAATCAAAATACCATTAGCATAGATCTAGAGAAAACGTTCCTAAAATTCATTTGGAAACAGAAGAGACTTAGACTAACAAAGGCAATCCTGGAAAACAAAGGCAAGGCTGGAGGCATCACAGTCCCCAACTTGAAATTATACTGCAAAGCTACTGTGATAAAATCAGCATAGTTTTGACAAAAAACAGACCTGAGGATCAGTGGAACAGATTAGAAGATGCTGACACAACTACAAAGACACTTAGACACCTTATCTTTGACAAAGGGGCCAAAAAAATTCAGTGGAAGAAAGATAGCCTCTTTAAATAAATCGTGTTGGAAAAATTGGCTTTCCATATGCTGAAGACTAAAGTCTATCATCATGCACTAAACTAAAGTCAATATGGATCAAATATCTAAATATTAAAACAGAAACACTAAATCTACTGGAAAACAAAGTCGGTAGAAATCTTGACATAGGGGTAGGCAAAGAGTTCATGAACAAAACATAAATTGCAAGAGAAGTACTTCAAAGAATCAACAACTGGGATCTTATCTTATTAAAACGTTTTTGCACATCAAAAGAAATCACCAACAGAGTGTAAAGAAAACCCACAGAATGGGAAAAAAATCTTAGCCAACTATACCTCAGACAAAGGATTTCTATCTAGAACATATAAAGAATTGAGAAACAGCAGGCCCCCCCAAATTCAAAGACCCAATCCAAAAATGGGTATCTGAGATGATCACACACTTCTCAGATGAAGAAATAAAAATGGCAAACAAATATATGAAGAAATGTGCAACATCACTGGTCATTTGAGAAATGGAAATTAAAACAACACTAAGATTCCATCTCACTCCAGAAAGAATGGCCAAGATCAAGAAATCAACCAGTAACAAATGTTGAAGCTGTGGAGGAAAAGGAACCCTTCTCCACTGATGGTAGGAGTGTAGACTGGTACCACCACTGAGGAAATCAGTGTGGAGATTCCTCAAAAGAGGCTGGCAGTCCCTTTCAATTCAGCTTTTCTCCTTCTGGATATTTTCCCAGAAGAATTGAAAATATCATGCCACAGCACAATTTGTAGTAGCCAAATCTTGGAAACAATCCAAATGACCGTCAAACACAGAAGGAATAAAAATTATGTGGTATTTATATACAAC
>RJWT010050151.1:0-10903 GCA_004365215.1 Cuniculus paca | reverse complement strand
GTTGTTGGCAATTTTCACAACAGTGGTGGATCAGAATCCCACAACTCAGTAACTTAATATAACAATTATGTCTGCCACTTCTGTGCCTGGGCATCTGTTGATCTCCACCAGACTTGGAGGCAAGCTGCAGGATGGGGCCAGGTTGGGGCCTGTCTCCACACCTCGCCTAGTCCTTGGGTCAGGACATTAGCCAGACCACAGCGTACACTTCTCTAAGGAAAGGACGTGCAGGATCACCCGCGACAATCCATGGATACAAGGAGGGATGAAGAACAAAGTAAGTAATTCAACCCATCACTGTGTCTGTGTGTTCAAATCATGAGCCGTAACTGTAAAAGGAACCAGGTTTTGCAAAGCTCCAAATTATTCTTCAAAACAACCACAAGAAAGATAGAATTGGTTCCCATCCTGAAGCAATTAAATGAATACATTTCAAACTCTATATTTTACTTCCAAAAACTACACTTAGCTATATATGTTTAAAATAGCAAGAAAATGTCATTAGGACTATTTTTGAGATTAGAATAACATCATAGAGAGCAACTGTTTTGAAATTTTAAAAAGTTAAAATTATATCATGAGAGACATCAGTTAAACAACTGAAGTATAAATACAGGCAACCCACCAGAGCATACTTTAAAGAGATTTTTTAAAGAACAGAAATATAAATATTTTTTTCTCATAAAAGTAAAACCTTTTGCTTCATAAAATTAATAAATACAGCAAACTGCTAAAGCAAATGGTTAAAACTGCTAAAGCAAATGGTTAAAACTTTAAAAATTTACAAAATATAAATAAACAAAAGATTTGTATCTTTACTAAGTATATGATGTTATTCAACATTAGGGAAAATAAATATTCTCACTTGTCTATATCCCCTACAAGCATTAACACTGCTTATTATGCTTTAAAAATATTTAAGAGAACAAATGTGTTTAACATACTCTGATGAGGTTACAGAAATACGATCTATACCTTAGATGAGACAGGACTAAATCATCAAGAAATTTGAAAGCTAAGCAGAGAAAGGTGAACTTGTTATGCAGGTTATCCTAGGCTCAGAAGAATGACCTAATGAAAGCACTGGGTAACTGAGCAAAATGAATTAAGTACACCAATAAGAAGTAAGTCAATAATTCTAGAGTAGGGTAAGAGAATTTAAGAAACCTTCCAAGAAAAATATTAAGTAGCTAAGACTAGAGTCATGTAATAGAAAATAGTCAAAGCAAATTTTAGAACGTAGCCTGGGAAAGTGCTTCTCAAACTTTAGAAGGTATAAGATTCACTTAGGGGCCTTATTAAAAGACAGATTCTGATTCGATAGACTAAGATTCTCCCTGTCTAATAAACTCCCAAATGATGCCAACACTCCTATTTAAGATTGCTTTTAAGGAAAAAAGCCCTAAGAAATAAAAATACTGAAAGGACAACTTAAAAGTCAATTTTCCCAGAATTCCAAATAAACAATCTTCATATTATATGCTTTCTTACCATACTGTGTTTTTCCTTGTTGGGAATATTCCCAACATTTAAAACATGTAAAACCCCTTTTATATTTATTCTTATGATTATTAGTTCATCGTATTTCCTCCTACTTAACTCAAGAGTCCTTCTCAGCTCCTCATTTTGGCTCTGAAACTCAGCATACAGCTGATACACAGCCAGCACTGAGTTTTTAACAAATGAATAAAGACAGGAAGAGAAGACAGTTTGAACATACGAAAGCCAAGAAAAAAGATATACATTAACTAGAACAAAGATAAAAGCTGTTGATGCAAATTTGACTATTTTCATATTAGATGTGTACACTGGTAACCATGTAAGTAAATCATATGCTTGTGGGAGTTTTCATTAAGAAAGCATTTAAGAAAGTTTTGTGGGGTAAACACCTTGACCAAACCTAGAGGAAGAGCGACCAAAGAATGTGTTAGCAGGGGACAATGAGAAGGAGAAAGTACACATAATGAAATATTAGAAAATAGACCATCTACAGCTAAAGGCAGATTGGGCCATAAAGTCAAAGGCAATTACGTATAAATATTCTTTTCTAAATACGTAGCAAAAGAAGTAAGATTTCAATAAGTATCAAGGTGATATAGAGGAGGAAATAAGTACAAACACAAATGAAAGACATTGGAAAGAAAATTTGGGGAAGAGAAAAACATACTGTTTATTTTTTGAGAAGTCTGGAAAAATACTGTGAAAATGCCTCCAGTAGTAAGGGTGGCAAATATAAACAAATGAAGGGGTCCTTGGTAGAAGAGAGTAGGGGACTGACTCAAATCACAGCATGCTGGCCACACATAAAGACAGCAACTGACTCAGGTCCCTACCATTAATGCTTTGGCAGAATGGGACTCTAGTATTGTCAAACTTTCCAGACTTTTTCCAAAAATAAACAAAAATCTGGATATGTTTGCGAAATTTCCTGAAGTAAAAAAACAAAAACAAAAACAAAAACATGACTTACTTGTAGAGTAACGCTTTATTCTGTGGCCTAAAAAAACAATCCAAATTATCCAAAGTACATAAAAACACTGCATGACACAACTAAGAATGTGGCTAACTTTAAATCGATAAGTATGCAAACAGGAGCAACATGTGATACTAGTACAGCAGAAGTGATGATAAGCAGAAGGCTGCTTCTGCAAATGATGAAAGAGTACCAGTAACCCAAGGCAGTAGCGCTCAGATGGAAAGAGAGGGAGCCAACCTAGGGTCTACAGAAAAGATCTGAGGAAGGTGAAGCAGGAGAGTTTGAATGAATATAAGTCCCTCTCAGAACTAAAAGTGATTCAACTCAAAGTTGAAAAAATCACAACTGAATGAAAAGTGATGATCTCAGACTAAAAGAGAAATGTGCACATTTTGCTTACAAAAATACATTGATTTTTTTAAATTTAAAGTTGGAGAAAAAGTTTTACAGGGATTTTTAAATGAGACAGTATTTAAGAGTAGACAATGACAGTTATCTGAGACAGTGCTATTAGTTATACAAGGCAGATTATGGAAGTGAACTATTTTGCCATAAAACATACCACAAGAAAGGCAAGAAGAAGCAGCCCCTTATGTTCATAGCCCCTTTGTTGAGTGTGCCAAAAATACTTGGAGACAGTTGAGACAAGAGATACATATCTGCCCATTTATAACTATCTGGAATAATGCCATATTCATACATACTAACAAGCAGACAGCAGGTTAATAAATTAATAGTCACTATACCAGTCTGGTCTAACCTAAATAATGAAACATTTTCACTTTTTTATTGAAGAGTTTCAGCTTCCTTTCAGTTAGGTCAGACATACTCTAGGTAGGTAAACAGCATTATGCACTCATTTGAAAGATAATTATTTCATGATTATATGCAAAATGTTATACAGTGCGCCATTGTAAATATAAAAAAATTCACCAGGCACACATAATGTCATGAAGCAGCATATGTCTAATACAGGAGACAACAAAAGATATATGCATAAATGACAACACAAGGTAAAACCTCACAGAGATATAAATGAAGAACCATAAATGCTCCTAGCGAAGGGGAAAAAAAAAAAACAAAAGAATATTCACACTTTCAAGGATTCCTTTTTGGTATAAAAAAGAAACGTAAACAGTTTGGTCTCTGAGTTTGCAATCTCTGTCTAGCAAGCTAGGCTGCTTTTCACCATTAATGTAGATTTCTTTTACCAAACTCGCAAAACTTACATTCATTCATCTTTTAATTTTTCATCACAATTTTATTCCATTTATATTTACTTTGTGCTACCCCTGAAGATATTTATTTTTCCTAACAGTACACAAGACAAACTTGCTATGCAATATAGGAAAATTGAGGTCATACGTGGAAGTCATATTTGGTCTTGCAGATTGTTAAACAGAAATAAAAGAAGGGAATGATACAAACAGGAACAAAGATTTTATTTCCCAGTTCCATATCCATCTGAATCTCCAAAAAGTCCCTTGGGTTCCATGCCCATTGAAAGTAAGGTTCAGAAAAGAATTGCTAGATGAAAGAAACAACCATCTTCAGTGCTGATTGACTGAAATAACCATCTTCAGTTCTGCTTCTAAACCAGACAGGACACCTAAGGCTACTACTCTACCATCTTTCTGTTCGTAACTCAGATCCTTGCTCCTTTTGTCAAAAGTAACTAGAATTTGTATTACGCTTACTTACAGGACTACCATGGAGACTCTAACACTAACTCTACAAAAAGACACATAAGAAAGGAAAATACACACAAACCTGAAGGAAGATGTAGAATTAAAGAAATCAGTCTTTTTTCAAAAGAAATGAAACGTAATCATTATCCACTTGATTCCACTAACAAATGGGCTTTTTTTTTTTTTTTTTTTTACCAGGGATTGAACTCACAACTTTGCACTTGCCATGCAAGTGTTTGTGCCGGGCTGAGCTAAATTCCTGGCCACAAATGGGTTTTTAAAAAAGTAAACCAATGCTATTAGCTAAGAACAAAATAAAAAAAGTACACCAACAAGAAATCAATGTGTCATTATTCAACATTTCCTTTAACAGATCACATAGTTCTATTAATGCTAAAATATTCATATGCTGCATAATCATTATAACGAGTACTCGCTTCAGATGTTGTTTCTCTTTACAGAAATAAGATAAAACATTAAGGTTAGAATTTAAGCTCCATGATGCAAGAACTTTTATCTGTTCTACTCATCACTTAGTTGAACCCTGTCTTAACACATGGAAAGTTCTAAACACACAGCTCAACTGAACCCTGCTTTAAAAACTCTCTTGTTAGCTGGGCCTGGTAGCACACGCCTGTAATCCCGGCAATTGGGAGGCTGAGGCAGGAAGATCATTGTGAGTTTGAAACCAGCCTGGGCTACAAAGTGAGCCCAAGGCCAGCCTGAATGGCATAGCGAGACCCTGTCTCAAAAAGACAAGGGCAGGGGATTTAGCTCAGTGGCCTAAGCGCCTGCCTGGCAAGCTCAAGGTCATGACTTCTATCCCGGTGCCCCAGGGGGATGGGGGCAAAAACAAAAAAAAACTCTCTTGCTATCAATATTTGCTGTGAGAATTAACAAATGAATATTAGAAGAAATTCTATGACAACCAAATCTATGAAATATACTATGCCATTGAAGGGAAAGTGGCAATTTATAAAGATCAAAATGACATTCTTCTCACTCTTCTTTGATATAAAGAAAACGATTTTAATAAACTGTTGCTTAACAAGCTACTACTTAACCATATCATTTAATGTAAATCAGCTTTCAGTATTACATATTGTCTTCTATTAAAGAGTAAAATATACAAAAAAACTAGGAAGTAAAAAGTAAAAGGTAAATGGAGTAGAAAGTAACATTACTGAATCACTTCTCTCCAAGTTCTTCAGCTTTATAGGTTTGTAAATAACCAGGATATTTTCTTTAATCAATTTTCTACTAGTACTAAATATGTATATTAAATAATCGGCACTATCAAATATTAAGAAAATCACAATAAAAATTGGTTTTGATTTTGTTTTGTCAAAAGTAAAAGATTTTACTCCTCTTTGCTTACATTTATATTTCTTCTCATCATATATTAATTGCCTTATTTCTATCTGTAACTCCCTCAAAACATTTTGAAAACAATGGGTTCTGCCTCTTGCCTACCTGCTGAATTACATCTACCTCTGCTTAAATAAAACATACTCCTATTAAAAGTCTCAAATTTAAGAAGTCAGTTGTCTTAGTCCATTATCTGCTGCTACAACAAAACCTTCAGAGTGGGTGCCTTATAAACAATAGAGGTTCATCTGGCTCATGGTTGTGGAGGGTGGGAAATCCAAGAGGGCAGGCTGCATCTGGTGAGGGGATTCCTGCTGTTTAACGGGCTAGGGAGCTAGCAAGCAGAAACACAAAGTACAGACCAGGAACACAAACTGATTAGCATCTGCTGTCAATCAGAAAAGCACTATTGGTGTGGTTTTTACACACTGCTCTAATTGCTGCTTCTGTTTCCCTTCAATTAGCTAATAACTGCAAATCACAGGAAAAAATAGGAGGAACACCTGAGTAAAAGAAATATTTTCCACGGGGTGAAAATCAATGCTACTGTGAAAGATAAGCTTAGGGTCAGAATATATCAAAAATTTAGTTATTAGGATTTAAAACATTTAAACAGGTATCAGAAATTTACATGTAAATTCCAATGAATTAGAAATTTAGATTAGGTTCAATCTAGACTAACTTGTGAAAGTGATTTGTTTTAGATGTCAACCTAAGTTGGCTGACAAAAATTACACCTAACAAAAATTAAAATTTGGCTCTTTGACTATTGAATTATCTTCAGAAAAAGCAATGAGAAGAGTTGTTTAGATACCACATATCTTGGTCTCTTAATAGGAAAATTTCATATTAAAGACTACACTATTCAATATTGATTATTCTCTATTAAACCTGGCAGCTCACATTTGAGCCATATAATTTACAGATTTCCTCATTAATGTACAAATGATGTAACAGTTTTAACCCTGAATTTGATGGGTAACAGCAAAAGATAAAGGATTTGCCCGGTGTTTTATTAGATTGTGTTTACCCATTAAAAAGTCTACAAGACTATTACACTTCAGAAAACAAGTCCCTGTGGCTTTTAATAAAGCTCATTCCATGTTTAAATTTTAACTGTATTCTACAATATCACTATCTTTTATGTGGGTAATCTAAAAACTGCACTCAAACCACAATGATACACTCCCTGCTTTTCAACTTTACTGTACACAAACTTGTACTCTTCCCAATAAATTCTTTGAAAAATTCCTTTAATTAGAAACACGTTCAGATGTAATTGTTAAAATGTCAGTTCTGTCACCTACCACCCTATAACCTTGGCCAATTTACTCAGGCTTTCTGGTCCTCAGTTTCCTCATCAGTAAAATAGGAATTATAATAGTACCAACATCATAGCATTATTAAAGTTAAATGGTTTAATATTTGCATAGTATTTAGGAGAGTGACTAACACATTGTTTGCCGTGACTGTTATGAAATACTTTGAATATTACTTTTCAAAATTTGTAGATTCTATACATCATAAGAACAAACGTTACTGTTTTCATTGCTATTCAACTCCCTTTCAAATCCTTCCTACCTACAGACACGTTCCCACTGAGAAACACACAAAGAATCTCCAGTGCATTATAAATGCCATAATCCTTCAGGTACAAACTTTTACCTGCGAAGAGCTGGTTAGTGTGGCAAAGCAAAAGGCATGTGGTTAAGGTAATTCAAGCAGAAGTGAAGCAACAGCAAGTACAAGACAATAATTTACCTGCTACTTTTTCAAAGAGCAGTGATATACTAAAAATTAATTTCAACAAACACTTTTTTAACATACTTTGAATTTGAAACACTTAAAAATGATCATATAGACCAATCCATTTATCAAGGAAAGATGCCTAACTGAAGTTAGGGAAAAAAATGTTCTTTGTCCCACTCACTTCAAGTACTAAAACGGTTCCATCTTTTCACTATTGTAAATACCACATCATCACATCACCCAACTTTTCAATTACTTAACAGAGGAATAAATCTCAAACAACATGAGGAGTTTTTTTAAAATTCTCAATGCCAATGATCTGTTAAAGAGACCCTCTCTTATTTCAAAGAACACTACCACTATATATTACCACTATAGTCTACACCAAGAGTTCCTCTGAGTTGAGCTCCACACACAGTACCATTCACCCTCCCGGAAAACTGCAGCCTAAATCCAGGGTGTTAAAGGTTCTTCAGAACCATAAGAACAAATTTCCCTCATTACTTCCAAGTACTGTTAGAAGATTAACATTCAGTTATTATTAAACAAGCATACTTACTTTTAATCCACATACTCTGCAACACAAACCTTAGTTTTCTTTACTAAAACTTAACAGCTGCAACTGATTAAGCCCAACTGTGGAGTACTGATAGATAACTCACAAGGTTAAAAAATCATCATCATCATCATCATCATCATCATTTTTAATCACTGCACAGCAACCTAAATGGCATTCTTTCTGTTACCTTTTAAATGCTTCAGCTGGGTTCCTCTCGCATTCCCCAGGCTGTAAGAGGCTCTGGACTGCTGGATCTCTCAGTTTGTCCTCATAGCCTTGGAGTAGTCCACTGCGGCAGATCTGGGCAACGAGGCCTCTAATGAACCCTCCAACACACAAAGTATCAGAGTCCTGGGCTTTGCAGAAGTGGAAGGCCAAAGCCTGGCGGTGTAACCCTCTCTGCACGCTTGCAGGTGAACTTGGCCACAAGAGCTCAGTGCACAGGGCTGTCTTGCCACTGCCAGGCCCTCCTATTAACAACACACCCCAGGCCCCTCCCTTTCCAGAGACAGCACCAGCATTATTCCCAGAATTCATCACAACGGGTGGTGTGTTGACAGCACTGTTGCAGCAGTTCGTCTTCTCCTGGAGGCAATGCTGGAGCTTGTGGAAAACCCACTCCCTACAATAAAACTGCTTCCCTTGCAGTAAACTCGTTTGGGCCATTTTGCAGACTTTCTCTTCCCAAGGATTGGTCATAATAGGGTTTTTATCTTCCGAGCTTGCTAGAATCTGGATACATCAACACAAGTTATTACATCCATGTGGACATAATTTGCATATTCAGTTGACTTTAAATGACAAGACTAACAAGTCACAGTAAAATTCTATAGCCGCAGAGTCCATCTGGCAACAGAATGTGCATGACTTTATTTGGTTCCATATTCTTGATGAGCAGAGCACGTGTTAGATTTAATTGTTGAACTGATGGAAACGAGGCTGGTGGGACAGCTCAGCAACACCTTCCCTGTATCTTGATGGGCCATTTAACTCCATGGCTGTATCTGGAGCCTACGTGATTGTAGAGGTTGCAAGTACACAGACGAGACAATACATCTGGAAACTAAAGAGAAAGCCCAATCTTTCAATTAATACAAAATACTTTTCCAGATTCCAAGTGTTAATGCTGTACCTGAAATGCAGATGCAGAAAAGCTGCCCATTATCTTAAACGTCATCAAAGAGAATACATTTATACAGTACTTGGGTAGCTCTGTAACTCTTGTTGAAGGATGATCCCTAACTGTACTAGTTCTTGCCAGTTTCAGGCATCTGGGCAACTGCCAGGAACTGTTTCAGATTATAGTCTCTTATGTGGCAGAAATGACAAACCACTGCTAACACCTCCTTAATTCAAAGCATTCAGAAAACGCATTTTTCAAAACAGCAGGTTCTTAATAAACCTGTACACAGCTTCTTTGACACTACGATGTCCAGGTAATCAACGATTTCTATAAGTAACTAAAACAAAACAAGCAACAATATCCTAGTACTCAATGACACGTTAAAGGCGTGTTTATCAAAGGACACAATTCATCAATTAAGGTAATCTCAAAAATCCACATACTTCATCTCTGGTACTTTCAAAAAGTTGGACAATTACTTCAAAATTAATTCATTTTCCGCTTTGCACTTTTCTTTCGCTACGGTTATGCTCCCGAAGCAGACAGATTTTAATCAAGTTAAGCTAATTTTTAAAACCTTGCTATGGAAAGGGGGGGAAAAGATACTTTATGCACAGAGAGTATCATCCTTAATTCCAGCCAAAAAGCTCATTCCAACTGGCTTGGTAGAATAGCGCCACTAAGGAAGCCCTATTAACTTGCACAGTACAGTCAGTCAAGGACTCTGTCTACTTGACTAGCCAGCCACACTTCTTTGTTGATAGTTTGCAAAATCTAGGGAAGGAATATCAGGATTGCGGCTGGATAGGAACGGGTTAAAAAAAAAAGGGAAAAGGGGATGACTGCTCTTATATGATTACATGAATGATAAATGAAAAGCAAGTCAAAGTGGATCCTTCCTTTCTCTGAATCAAGGACGGCGGTTCAGGATGGGGGGTCAGAAAGAGCCTCCCCACTTGGGCCGGAGGAAAGGCTGCTGGGGAATCCTCCCGAGGCTGGAAAGGGCCGGGAGTAGTGTGCTTCGGTGCTGGTGGGTGTCTGCCTACAATTCCGGCCTCGGCTTGCAGCTGAGAGACAAAAGAACTCCGGGATTCCCGGCGCCGGGAAGCACCCAGGGTCCGAGGCGCCCCGGGGAGCCACAGGGGGGCCACCTCGGAGCAGCCGCGAGCGAAGGCGCAGCGGGCGCCCAGGTCGGCGCTTCCCGAGCCCGGGTGCCCGCACCCGCCCGCCGAGCCCGGGGTGTGTCTGGAAGGGGGAGGGGGAGGGGGTGCCCGCGGCCCCCGCCGGTGCCGGGCGAGGGGTCGCCACCCGATCGGGGTCCCGCGCCGCGCCGCGCCCCTCTGCCCCTGCCCCTGCCCCTGCCCCTGCCCGGCTCCCGCGCCCACCCGCCCGGCGGAGCGAGGCACAGGTCGGGGCTGGAGAGTGGGCGGGCGGCTGGGGTCCGAGCCCAGCTGCAGCCCGAGCTCCCGACCCGAGGCAGGGCCTCGCTCCGCCGCCGCCGACCCCGTTACCTCGGCGCGGGCGCTCGCTCCGCCGAGAAGCCGCCGCCAGCAGCGCTCCCGCGGCTGCCCCGCAGCCGCCTCCTCCGCCCGGCCCGGGACTCGCTCCCGGCTCCGGATCCGCCTCCTGCCTCCCGGCGACTGCCAGCTCCAGCAGCCCCGGCCGAGCTCCTCCCCGCCCCCACCGGCCAACCGCCGCCGCCGCCGCCGCCGTCAGGCAGGGACTGTGTCCGCGGCCGCCCCGCCGGCTCCGCCCGCCCGCCGGCCGGCCCCGCCCCTACAGGCCCCGCCCCGCTCCGCCCCACCCGGCCCCTCCCAGCGCGTGGTCCCGCCCCTTGCCCCGCCCCCGGGCGTCTCAGCGCGCGGCCCCGCCCCTCCAGGCCCCGCCCCCATCGCGGCTCGGGGCGCGGTGGCCGGGCTCTGGGCGTGGGCGGCCGGCGG
>RJWT010050150.1:0-10896 GCA_004365215.1 Cuniculus paca | reverse complement strand
TTCTGTTGTGTTTGATCTTATTATTCCTTATGGTATGGGAAGTTATTTTGAAAATAGCAAGGGGCAACATGGTAATCACTGTTGGTCTATTTTTGTTTTGTCTTGAAGTTTTGTATGACATTCTTTGCTTTGTTTTGATTGAACATTCTGTTTTATTTTGTATTTGTTTTATTCTCTTCAAAATCAAAAAATTTTTTTAAAAAATCGTATATATATAATAGTTAAGATAGTTATACAACTAATTTCTATTAGTTCACTGAAAAGAAAGGCTTGAGTTTATATTGTTTGATTAATTTTCATGCCTATATCTCATAAGATGAGCAAATACTTTGAAAGTAACAATACACAACGTTTTAACCAGTGTTACTCTCCCACTATCTTGCTTTAAAATTTTGTATCATTGTTTATTCTCTTTAAAATAAAATTTTAAAAAAATATTACTTGGGTAGAGTGCTCCTGTAGGGGACTTTCCTGATGAAATGATCTCATGATTCTTTGGTCTGTTACTCTCATGTTAGCTTACAGAATTTTTATTACTCAGCATGTTAGGCTTAATAAGCTTCCTTACCTGTCCCCAGGATCCAATCTTGACATCCTATCAAGTCTCTGGAAATGAAGTCATACTCCCCCCGCCTATTTTTCTTCCTTCCCCATTGCAACAGGGGATCCATCTCCTTATAATGATGAAGCACAGAGAGCTTGAGATTTACCTGTCCTGCTCCATGCACGCACCTGACTAGCTCTGCTTCACACCCTTTTCAAGAAAACATATTAAATCTTGATGCAAACAACAACAATGAAAAAGAAGAAATCAATCCGAGCTACTACTAATATCTATCTGGCCTAATTGATTTTAACCTTGGTAAGCATGTATTTTAAACACACACATACAAAATAAAACCCATATTCACACAGTTTTGGGATGCAAAGAATCTACATATGTGGGCAACATTCATGGTATAGACCAAATGGAGTCAGGCTGCCTCACATGGGTCATTTCTGTGTTGTTGCTGTCTGACTCCATTCTCCCTTCTGGAGCTCTAACCTCCTGCCAACTCACCCTCCTGTGGTTCATGTCTTCAATGTACTTCATCACTCTCTGAGTAGCTAAGATACTGCCTTTCTTCTTGGATATAGTTTTTAGAATATCTTTTTCAAACTCATGCACTGTTTTCTGAACTTCAGTCCATCGAATTTCAGCTTCCTCGATGATTGCCTAGAAGAGGCAGCACACAAAAGAAGACAGCGTCCAAAAATTTTTCAAGGACATAACCTCCCAGGAGACCTATCTACCCAGGCCTCCTTGTATCTCAACGTATGTTTTGTCTTAGTCTTAGAAAGATATCTCAATTTACAAGCCTGACTACATGAGTATTATTATTAAAAAGCATGACTTACAAAAGCTAGTTTCCATAAAAGAGGAGCAAAGAAAGAAAAATAGTTTCAGGTATTGTTTACATGTGTATTTCCATATCTGGAATATCATTTATCCTTTATAAGTTATGTAACATACAAATATCTGAATGCTTTTTTATCATGAATCACAGTTAAATCTAGAGATGAATTGGTGAGGAGCTAAATCACTCTTACACACTTTGGGAATTTTTTAAAAGATGTTATAAATGAAAATACGAATGGACCCTAATGCTCAGTGAAATAAACCAGATGCAGAAGACTAAATATATGGTTTCTCTTGTATGATAAACCAAAATATGAAGAGCAAAATAGAAGAGAGATGATAGGAAACAGGAAAGTAGACATTGTGGAGATGGGAAGGGGATTTGCGATGGGGGGAGAGGGAAGCGCTAGGAGAGAAAGGGGAAGAAAATGATTAAGATGTGATATGTATATGCACTAGTTCCCCAAGATGATTATCATTATGTATTGCAAACATATACCAATAGAAATATACATGAAGAGGTCACTCATTCACCTGTGTATGTTCTGAAGAACTGCCTTCCAAAAACATTAAACAGGGAAATTTCGGAAATAGGCAATTCACAAGTTTTAAATTGTGCACCATTCTGAGCAGTGTGATAAAATCTCAGTCATCCCACTCTGTCCTGCCTGGGACATGAGTCATCCCTTTGTTCAGTGTACCCTTGTTGTATACGTTATCCTCCCGTTAGTCACTTAGTAGCTATTTTCAGTTATCATATTGACTATGATGGAATTGCAATGTTTGTGTTCAAGTAACCTTTATTTTATTTAATAATGGCCCCAAAGTACAAGAGTAATGATGCTAGCACTTTTACTATGTATTGTTATAATTATTCTATTTTATTATTAGTTATTATTAATCTTTTACTGTGCCTCATGTATAAACTAAACCTTTTCATAGGTGTGTATGTAAAGGGAAAAACATAAATGCATGTAGGGCTTGATACTACTGAGTTTTGGCAATCCATCAGATATCTTGGGACATATCCTCTGCAGATAAAGGGAAACTATTATACATTAACAAGGAAAAACACTACTGAGCCAAAAATATAGCTCATAAAATTATGATACCTTTTTTAAAAAAATTCATATATTCAAAGAAAATTATTTAAACTCTAGAAGGGCACAAGTCCAAGGATTAGCTATTATTATTTCTAGTAAGCCAGAAAATTTGTGGATTTTTCAAATGTCCCTTTAGCTTCCCTATATTTCCTGGGTTGTAAAATGTTCTACAACAAATATAGATTGTCTTGAAATAAACACACTTTTTTTTTGTACTGGGGAATAAACACAGGGCCTTCACACTGATCTATCTCCCAGTGCTTTTTTATTTTTTATTTTGGGCAGGGTCTTATTAAATTGCTAAGTTTCTCAGGCTGGACTCAAAACAGTCACGTATTTTAAAGGGCAAAATGTGAAACATGTACGGCTGCAAACTAGCAAGTTATACTAGTTCAGGCTTTCCTCACGGCACCAGAAACCAAAGAGCTTTCACTGGCCCTCCTCAGGCTCCAGTCTCTTCCCAGCCCCAACATCTTCACGGGCCAGAACCTTAGTCACCTTTCATGCTGCTTTCACTGTAATGCTCTCCTGCTGTTATCCTCAGTGGGATCCAGGCTTCTAAGACTTGAAGGGGAAACTCCTTTGCCTGGCACTCAACCTGATTTGCTACTTCAGCCCCAAAGCACTCTCTTCTCTAATCAAACCAGCCTCCTCAGTGTCATGAACTTGCCATGCTCATCTCTGCCTCCACTTTCTTGCTCGTGTCATTGACCTTACCTAGGGTTCCCTTCTTTTCCATTCTTGAAACAAATGCCATCATTCTTCAAGGTCTTGCCAAGGTCTGTGTGTAACCCTATTTTGACCACTGTAGTCACACTTGATATTTAGACCATTGATCTACCAAGATAGAACAATGCTAGCGAACCCTAGGCATTCTCGACTTCCCAGAATTGACAATGAATGTTTGGAAAGAGAAAGAAGAGGGAAGAGGTCCAAAGGGAAAGAGAAAGGAAAGTTTGGCTTATATGGTTCGCAGTCTAGCAGTGGGAGACATGAATGCACGGATATGGCCATTTCAAGGCAACAAGTATGACTCCATGTCTGTCTACCTTTCAGTGAAAAAATAGAAACAGAAAAACTTAGAACAGAAGTATCTATTTTTCATTTAACATGACTCTCGAATGCAAGCCAACAACTTCAAGCCATGGCAAGTGAATCAAGGCAATGTATCTTCTCTGGAGGAAATCTGGCTTTGTTGGACCCATTGAGAGATGCTATGTTGGTCTCCAACAGGACAAAGCCTGTGATCACGCATGATGTATATGAAGGGTGACAGGAATTTTTCCATCCACTTCCCTGACTGTATTAGTAAAGAATTATTACCAAGTTTTGAGGATACTCATGGTTATTGTGGTTATATTTTTTAATAGAATATGTATCTTAGAGACAGATGCTAAAATATTTGCATGTAAATGATATGTGGGGTTCATGTGATGGTTAATTGATTGTGTCAACTTGAGTAAGAGAAGCTCAACTAAATTGGCTCAGTGAGACCACACATTAGGGTGTGGAAGACCCACACTAAAGCAGTTTGTCGTCTGGATGGTATAAAGGGGAAATGAAGGACAGATTTGCTTCTGTTTCTTTGGAGGAGTTCCAGTCTTTGCCTTTACTCAGACATCATCTCCTGGCTTCCAGCATGGACTCTTCAGCCTCCCATCACAGACCCATCAGCCTCCTGACATGGACTTGCATGGGATACTGCAGTGAGCTCCAGACCTTCACCTGGATCCCTCAGTTTCCAGTGTGCAGACAGACCCTCTGCACTCTTCCTCATCAGACTCTGTGAATGGTCATTGTAAGCCAATCTTGTGAATTCTTATATATTTGAATATCTTGTGTTACATCTATTTCTCTAGTAAACACTGACTGATACAGTGCACTTCATAGAAACCCTGCACGGTAAAGGGAAGCTGCTGGGACATCTACAAAAACAACAGTGGCCTTGTGTTGACAAAGGTTGCATCTGGGTGTGGAATACACAGCATTTTGTTGTGCTAGCTCTCTACTTTTGAGTACTTTTGAAATTTTCCATTTTGAAAAGTTTAAAACCTTATAGAACTAGAGAAAACAATCCTAAAATTCATGTGGAACCAGAAGAACAAAAGTAATTCTAGGCAACAAAAACAAGGCAGGGGTATGACAATCCCATATGCTACAAAGCTATGGTGATTAAAAACAACATTGTGCAGGCAAATAAATTAATTAATTAAAAAGACCTGTGGACCAATGAAATAGAATGACAGATGAAGAAATAACTCTAGGAACTCAGCTAGTGATCTTTGACAAAGAACCCAAATACTTTTGCTGGATGAAGATAGCCTCTTTAACAAATATTGCTGGGAAAACTGGCTATGCACATGCAAAGGAACAGAGTGAAGATACAACCTACAGAATAGGAAAAAAATTTGCCAGCTACTCCTCAGACAAAGGACTATTATCTATAACATATAAAGAACTCAAAAAACTAGACCTCCTCCAAAATTTAAAGATCCAATAAAAAAATGGACATATGAAATTAATAAATACTTCTCAAATGAAAAAAATACAACCAGCCAATAAGTACATTAAAAATGCTCAACATTGCTGGCAATTCAAAAAAAATGCAAATTAAAACAACATTAAGATTCCATCTCATTCCAGAAAGAATGGCCATCATCAAGAAATCAATCAATAACAAATGCTGGAGAGGCTGTAGGGTGGAAAGGAACTCTTCTTCATTGTTCCTAGTGGTAATGTAAATTTGTACAACTGCTCTGGAAATCAGTATGGTGATTCCTCAAAAAACTAAACCTAGAAATTCTCCTTCTAGGTGTCTTCCCAAAAGAGTTAAAGACATCATAGCACAATGATGTATACATACTCATGTTTATAGCAGCACAATTCAAGATAGCTGTCTTGGTTACTTTTCCCTGGTTGTTGAGACAAAATACCTGATGCCCAACATGAAAAAAGGAAAGGTTTATTTCTTACAGTTTTTGGAGGTTGCAGTCCATACTCAGCAGGCTCCAAGGCAGGGTGGCATGACTGAGGGGCAGTCCTTCACAGTGGCCCACAAGAAACAAGAGTGAACAGGGCAAAAAGAGAAGAAAACATGCCTCTTTCTCTCCCTTATATCCTATGCCAGCTCTGCCCCTGGGCAGGTACAGTACTCACACCACCAATCCCACTGCTAGACAATGAACCAATTGCAAATGCTAGATTCAGCTGCCTCCCTGACTGCACGAGGCTTAGGGGGCCACCTAGACACAAACCATAACAATAGCTAAATCCTGGAAGCAGCCTATACGTCCATCAACAGAAAAACAGATAAAGAAAATGTCGTGTTTATACACAATAGAATAGTACTCTACCATAAATAAAGAAGGATAAACTCCAACCATTTGTAGGAAAATGGATGCACTCTGAGACCATAATGTTCAGTGAAATAAATCAGACACATAAGCTTAAATATCTGAGTTTCTCTTATTTGAATAGAAAGTGCAATATAGAAAGTGCAAAAACAAAAACAGACAATAGGAAAGAAGAGAAAAAAGTAACCTGGCATGGACAAAGTATCTAAAAGTGTACCTTGATTTAGTATAATTGTCCTATGCATTTTACATAGTTTTTAGCCTGTTAGTCTGCTTATTAATCTCTATGTAGGATAATTAACTTTATAAGGACTTATAAGATAAATAAATGAATCTGATGCTGACAAAAAAAAAAAGCAGAGTGGTGGAGGGAAAGAGGAAAACAAAGAATTGAGACGTGTTATGTACATGTACCACTTCACCACAAGAACATAATCATTATGTACTACAAACGCGTACTAATAAAAATTAAATTTTTGTAAAATTTAAAATTTGTTGGCTCCTAAAGCAAGTAGTTAGGGTAGGTCCACAGTTTGTCTTATCCTAATTGTGTTTCTTCCAAACCACCAAAAGTAGCATGGATGCATCACAGGTATTTCTCAATAAGGTGGAAGTAGGAGACGTGGATACCTCATGGTGCTGCAGGTCCCGTTCAGCATTGGCCCTCACGCGCCTTATTTCATCCTTAGTGTCTTCCACCTCTTTTTTTACAAGCTCGAGTTTCTGGTCGACAGTGAGGCCTACCAAACGGTCTGTGCCTGGGCGGGACTTAGATCTACGCCGGCCTCTTAACTGCAACCCAAGAAAGACAAAACCATTATCAAGGAGGATTTGGCAACTCAAGGTGGGTATTGAAATGTCTCCTTAGGCACGTTAGACATTGCTCTGAATAAATCCAGAATGAACACATGGTGAAATGATGCTGGATATCAAGCCCAAGGTAACATTTATTTCATAAGACCTAAGGCCCTGCACTACATGCCTCGAAAGCCTGTGTTTGACTGAGATGAAAAGGGAAAAACAACTTGAGGGTGGAAACACTGTGAGCCCACAGTACACTGTAGATCAGCCTTCAGTTGAGATCAGGGGAAGCCCAGAGCACAGTGGTTCCTCTCAAGGTACAATGCTTAAGGAAACAGAAAATAAACAAAAATCTTGGATATTTTAGGATCTAAGGCAAAGGTCAACAATGGATGATTCAGGGAATGTGTGGGCTTCAAAGTAGGTTTGACCCCACACAAATAGGCCCTTTGAGTCAAGGCCACACACGGAGGCCACTTCACTCCTTTATGTGGCTGGGTTGGGCAGGCCTTGGAGACAACTGAGTCTCCCAATTCATGGGGTACCTGTGCGAATTCTGCTGCTGCTATTTTAGCATCTGATATCCGGAAAGATGGCTGATCCCTCGTTTCCAGTTTAGCATAATATTTCTCAAACATCTCTGTCTCTCTTTTGAGACCAGAATTTCCATAGCTGCAAGACAGAGAGAACCTAAATAAGTTCCACTAATAGAAATTTTCATTTCAAATAACAAATCTTTAACATTTATTGGCCAAGTGTAACCTTCTGCAAGACACACAGCCTCTTCGTGCCTTACTTTCTTTACAGGTTAAATGGAAATAAAAATAACACCTACCTTTTAGGGTGTCAACAAGAAATGCAAAGATTTTAGGACAGTTCTTGGTCATAATGTAAGTGCTATTTAAGACTTTGATATCTTTATTATTATGTTTAATGAATGTCAAAATCCAAAACACTGGTATTAAATTGAAAATTCCTGCTACTGTCTTCATCTTCCAGTATCATCTAACTCATCTATAAAATTCCTTCTAAATTACTACTTTCTTGAAGTTACACATGCCCAGCATCTTTAGATGTTTCCACTGGTTTATATTTCTTAGCTGTTTTATTTCCAGCACCCAATAGATGAAAGAATCCCCTGGAAGTTTATCATAAACTGTGGAAGACTTTGAACATTTTTAAGCAAACAGGGATAACAAATATAGTTTATCTTATCTAAGCCAAGATTATGACCTTTTTAACTTCTCAATTTCTCATATATACAACTTACATGTTTTCTATACATATGTGTGTGCATAGTAAACACATCCATATATGAGAGAGAATAGCCTGATGTTTTCATATATTACTGTGGGAATTCCTGCTTGGCTGAATTTTAAGATTAGTAAAGAAGGTTGATTGGAAAAAAGAAAATATAAAAGTGTCTTGCAAGCCAGGTATGATGGCTGCACACCTCTAATTCCAGCAATCTGAGAGGCTAAGGTGGGAGGATTGCAAGTTTGAGCCCAACCTGGACAATTTAGTGAGACTCCCATCTCAAAAAAGGGTTGAGGATGTAGCTCAGTGAAAAGGCTTTGAGTTCAGTGCCCAGTATCACACATACGCACACAAAGTGTCTTGCTTTCTCAGCATATATTATGCTCCCAGTGTAGCCTGTGCAGTTGCTTCTGAGTTCAGGTCTTAGCATGAGCACTTACTAGCTGAATGAACTTAAGAGACTTACCCTTTGTGTGACTCCTAAGTTTGCTGTTTCATATAAGGTCATACATACAAAATACTTGACATAGAATAAGCAATCAAAATGACAGCTATTATAATAATACCTCAGTTCTGGACTATGTGATAGATGTAAAGAAGTAACTATTCAGCTGCTGGAGCTTAGATATTCTGTGTGAGACCAGCAAGTTGTACAATTACAATTAACCTCCACTATGTCATGCAGTCTTGATATCCAGTTTACCTACTATAGTAGATGTAAAACAAGCTGCAAAAAAATGAACAAGACTGGCCAGGCATTTTTTACTGTACATCTGCAAGCTTACACCCTGCTTCAAGCCAGTGGCAGCCTCGCGGTAAAATAATCTCAATAGCTTCTTGACTATCCTGGTGCCATATTAATTTTACTGCAGAATCTTAGTAAGGGCATAGAGGTCACTTGGGGCAGAACAGGAAAGTTGCTAGGCACGCAGACGGGCACCAAACCCACACCAGGCTAAAGCTCCAGCTTCATCAATTACCCTCTGGGCTTTCCACCATGGCTCTGCCCCCTCCCTCTTGGGCCCCTCAACCCTGACCCGATTCAATCATGTCAGCTCAGTGACAGTGGAGATGCAGGGATAACCCCCACTTGGATCTCGTCAGTGTTCAGTGAGGTCCTGGATGGTCTCCCAGCATGAGCCAAGGTCCGAGACCGTTCCGGGCCGAAGGTCCAAGGCGGGTAGCCGCAGCCCACAGAAGTCCGCAGGCAGGTACCTGAGTTCCTCCACCAGCCCACACAACTGGATAACGGGCAGCTCCCTCTCCTCCCCTGTCTGAGAATCGGTGTATACACTATCAGAATCTTCGTCAGTCATCCTTCTGCCAGAGCTGCCCTAATCTGTGCAGATTATGTCCAGCAGCCCCTGGTGCTAGCAGATACGCGTCACTCAGGCTGAGACGCTGTCCCATGTTGCCAGGACGACCGGACGCCGGCGGAAGGGGCGGGGCTTCTGGAGGCTCCGCCCATCCCTTACAGGCTTAATCCTGCGCTGATCCCCACGAGTGAGGTTGTTGGCCTGGCCCAGACACTTAAGTGCGTTCAGTTTCACTTTTTAAATACGTAGTAATTCTTTTTTCTTCAATCAGATTTTATTGGTACATTTTAGGTATACATAACGTTCGCATTCATCATAGAGAATTTGCACCCGTATATGATATAACTTGATTCTTTTTTTCCCATTCCCCTACCCTCCCTTCGTCCCCTCCTCCCCTCCCCATTTACAGAAGCCAAGTAATTCTTAAATCGATATTAATAATAGCAGCTAGATTTGCTCAGCACTTCCTATGTCTCGCACTACGTTAAGCAGTTTATGGAAATCCTTGCAACATTGCAATACCATCTGTTATTCCATCCGTTCTACAAACCAGAAATCTGAATCTCAGAAGTTAATAGGTTTGTCTGTGTGTCTTCTTTCCCCTATCTCATCGTGAGGTCTCTGCTTCGTTCACAAGCTGCTTTATCCATGCTAACAGCAGTCTTTCTCAGATATCAACATCTTGCATTCCTGGAGGGAAAAAACGTGATTAACATAAAAAGGATATAAATTCTAGAGATGTGTCTAACTAGGCATTGAAAATCTACTGTGTCCTTAGCATCCTGCAGCAACGTGCGGCAAAGACCATTCAGCCCTCATAGGGCTTCCAGTTAACAGGGAAACAGCCGCCAGCAAGCTGTCACCAACAAACGATAGCACCAACGAACTTAATGCCACTGTACACTAAGGAGTGGCTAAGATGCTCAATTTTACGTTGTTTTTTAACCTCAATTTTTAAAAAATGTAAAACAGTCAAACTATGAAGTATTTTTGTTTGGTAAGTGCAAAGTTTAGTTCATATATGTAATATGTTACTAAATTTGAATAATACCTTTAAGATTGAGATTTACTTTTGCATTGATTTGGGAGTGCAATCTGCTGATTCTTTCATTTCAGCTCAATGAATTCTATTTTGGAATTATGGTCTCTGGAACTATAAGAGAATAAGTTTGTCTTTAAGCCTCAAAGTTTGTGACAGTAGGTTGAAACAGCCACAAGATACTAATATATCTAATAAGTTAACAAAGAAGATAAAATGAAATCATTTAAAAACTCAATTGAGCTCAGCACAGTGGCGCATGGCTTACCTTAACGAGACTGTACCAAAAAAAAAAAAAAAAAAAAAAAAAAAAAAAAAAAAAAAAAAAAAAAAAAAAAAAAAAAAAAAAAAAAAAAAAAAAAAAAAAAAAAGAAAAGAAAAGTAAAAGCCCTCAACTGATCCAAAAGAAAGCAGAACTTGGTGGTGCATGCCACTCTTGGAGGCTGAGGTAGGAGGATCAAAAGTTTGAGCCCAGCCTGCCTGAGCAACAAAGTGACTTTGTTAGACCCTGTCTTAAAATTTCAAAAAGAAATGTAAAAGGTTGAGAATGTAGGTCAGTGTCCAGACACTTAGTGAGAGAGAGAGAGAGAGAGAGAGAGAGAGAGAGTCAGGCAGGTAGACAGACAGA
>RJWT010050149.1:0-10892 GCA_004365215.1 Cuniculus paca | reverse complement strand
TGCCCCATGCCAAAGGGGGCTGGGCGCCAATTTCTATGGGTGTGGTCGCCTGTTCCCAAGGTGCACAGCTAGGTGGGGTTTGCTGCGCATGCCCCAGATGGGTCCGGAGAGGTCATCGCCACACTGCTTCTGGTGAGTGGGCGGGGTGCAGGTAGGCAGGGCCCCAGGGACGCCCCAAACATCTGTGGCCAATGGGGGATGGACACAAACTCCTACCGGTCTCTCAGCAAAGTGTGGTTTGAATTACTTCCTAATTACTTCCTAAATACAATACATGCATTCTCAACAGTTGATACACTGCTTCACTCCCTGTTTTCACAGCTCCTCCCCACTGTGGACTAATATTAATAATTATTAGTTATAAGGAACTTGTGTGTGTGTGGTGCAGAGAAGTCCCCCTTGTGGAGAACTACTTGAAACAGGGTGGCATCCTTTAACATGTTCTTCTGTCCCCATATTTCCTGTAATTGATGAATTGATCTAGGTGGTCAATTCCCTGATGAGATTCAAGTTTGATGTTTTTGTTTAACAAAAGGACATTAGAGGTGGCTTTTTATAATTCCCAGGGAAGGCTCATAGTATCTGGTAATCTTCCTTTCTGTGATGCTGATAACCCTTGCAAGTCATCTATTAATTTCTGAAGCATTTCTGAATGGTATATTCTGATTATGCAGTTGCTTCCTTACTAGCTAAGATGCTTCTAAGAAAAGGTACTTTTCAGGAAAACATTCTGCATGCCATTTTCACTGCACCAACATCATCATAAGCCCAAAGCATCCCTAACTGGAGTGACCTGGCTTCCCTTCAGAAAACTTGCCAGTACAATTGTCCATTTGAATGTGCAAGACTCTCAGCAATATCTTCCTAATTACTTTCCAATTGTACTCTTTCTCAGTGGAGAGCTTTTCCCCTGTAAAGAATTTCAGAATTATCCCTTTTGGTTCTGTTACTCTTTTCTTCTAACAACAACTTAATTACCCTCTGTCTTCTGTTCTACTTATATTCATTTTCTCAGTAGTTGAGAATTACATCCCCATCAACAAGAAGGGAAGAAAAGAAAGAGTGAGAGTGGAAATCATATGCAAAAGGAGGAATTACTAAGTGAGAAACCATCTGGTAGAAGCATCTGCTCTATTTCTACCACTGCCCTAGAAAAGGAAATTCAGCCTTATACTTATAAAGGTTTAAGTTGTTATCATTCACTCTAGAGAGTGTCTGGGACCTTACCATTTTAAAATCTTTAAACTTGCAACCTCAAATAAGGATTTCCAATTCAGCTCCACAGAAAAAATTGCTGAGAGAAAGTCCAAAGCTCAAGAGAGAAGATGTCAAGAGGAGTGTTAAGATAGCTCTATTTACTTAGACTCTTTCATCATTGGCACTGTGAGATCATGTATGTGATAATCTATGCTAAACCATAGAAACTGTTACTTGTCTTAATCAGAAATATGCACTCCACAGATGGCAACTAGGGGTTTCAGTTATCTTTAACTCTGGTCAACACCAGATGTTTTGCTCATTAGCATAATGAATGTCAGAAATAAGTTGTCACTGGTGAAATTAGGAAGTTTAAAAATAGCATAATGGACTCTGGAAATAGAATTTCATTGTAATTGATAGTATTCAAGTCATGTGAACTTCAGACTCTCTCGCAGAAGGGCACATGGGTTAGGACTTCTGCCTTCATCTGTAACACACACGTCAGCACCAGAAGCTTGGTGCTGCAGTAGACTATGTTCACCTTGAATTCCAAGGACTCTGCTCCTGCTAGTAACTGAAACCTGCTTATTCTTTCTCTCAAAGGCTGTTGTTTCCCAAAGAACATTTCATGCCCGCCGTCCTCAAGTTTGCCTCAGGGCATGTAAAAGAATAATGAGTTGGGAATGTTTTCAAGTTATATAACTGTTTTTGTATTTTCTTGATAACAGATGTTTATTTTTAAAATGTCTTTTATATGGTTATGCTGGACACTTGATAAAAACAATTAATAATGTCCCTAACTTAAAGAAGTTATCCACCAAGAAGGAAACACTAATTGGTGCATGAATAATCACATAATCTGTGTCCATGACATAGAGAGGACTCTCTGAAATTGGAAGGTTGGCCTGCTGGTCTGTGGTCTTTATTTGGAACCATTTTTCTGTTTCCTTGAACCATACTTCATCTGACCCATTTTAGGCTTACAGTTTCTTGCATTGATTTCACATTAACACTCATTGACTAAAATTCCACTGGTTCCTTCTTAGGACATGTAGTCACCAGATTTTAGACTCTGGTGGCTACATTTTCTCCATCTCTCAGAGGTATGAGTATGGATCCTGGAAAGAATCTCCTATGAGTATGGACTTTGAGATTGGTTTGGATGTCATTACCTTGGTATCACCCAGGGAGAAAATGGACCAAAGTCAGTTGATGATCCCTGCTGTCAAAGCCTGGAAATTGGGCATGGGTTGCCAATGTGTAGAGAACACAGAAGTAACTTGGAGGAGAAAAGGGCGACCCAGAAAATGAGGAGGAAAAGGAGCTTCATGAGTAAGTTAGCAGGATAACCACTCTGTCTTCTCTATTTCACATTTTTGGCTGGTGGCCATGGTAAAATGGTTTTCAGGAACATTTTCTCTTCACCAAGCAATCTACTACCCTGTGCTGGAGGCAATCATTAAGGAACTTAAACCATTTTATTTTATTTTGCATGCCTCAAATATGTATCTGCTGCTTTGCCAAACTTGTTTTTTTTTTTATTAATTGTATTGCTACATTTTAGAGAGACAAAATGATCACATTCACCATAGGGAATTTGTATCTGTACATGTAATATCTTGATTCTTGTTTTTTTCCCCAGTACCCTCAAGTCCCTTCAACCTCTCTTCTCTTATTTACAAAGCCTTTGTTTCCATTTTTACTTCTATTCTCATTTTTCTTGTCACTTCATTCCTTTCCCCTTCTCCCCTCCCTTGTTCTCCTTCCCATTTCAGCATTTTCTTCCTATTTTCCAGTATCTATTATACATTTTTGTCTTTATCCTTTTGGTTTCTCACACCAGAAAAACAATGCAGTACTTAAACATAGTGTCTGATTTATTTCACTTAAGAGTATGGTTTCAAGGTGCATACATTTAGCTATAAATGTATCAAGTTTATCTTTCTCAGTGGCTAGGTTGTACTCCACTGTATTAACAAACAAATAAACAAACAACAACAATGACAAAAACACATCTTCATCTATTTATCAATTGATGGACCTTTGGCTTTTTCTCAAGATTTAGCTATTACAGACTGTGCTCCCACAAATATGCATGTGCATATATTACTGTGGTATACTGCTTTTAACTCTTTTGAAAGTACACCAAGAGGGGGAATAGCTGGATCAAAAGAATGTCTAGTCCTAGTTTTTTGAGGAATCTCCACACTGATTTCCACAGTGCTTCTACCAGTCCACACTGCCACCAACAGTGGAGGAGGAAACTGGACTTTAAATGTTAATACAAATTAATCTTTCATCCAGTCACTGATTTCTCATCATGTTTTATTCCAGTACCTGCACATTTTTTTTGTTTCACTGTCAGCCTTGTTGCATTAATTTCACTGTGAGACAGCTATGAATTACAGAGTGTCCCCAAACCACTGCATGTGCTCACACTGCATTCTGGTATCTGGCAGTGGAGCAAGTAAGGACTGTAGTAAGTAGGAAACACAGCAGGAGATGCAGATGAAGGGGTCTGAACAACTGTATGTAACACATGTGCTTTTCTGGAGAAGGAGGAGAGGAAGTCCCTGGAACTGGCCAACAGAATTCAGGTCCTATTGCAATACCATCAGCCTGAGCTGTCCAGAAATTCTTTCAAGACTCAGAGCACAGAAAATGGAGATGATGAGGACTGATTGTACCTCTTGTAAGAAAAAGAGAAAGGCAGAGACAATCTTACATTGCGAGACTCATCCTTCTTCTTATTTTGATTTTGTTTAGGGGAATATAATTATTCATTTCTTGTTTTCTTTTTCTTGTTGTTTCACTCATTTATTCATTCATTCAAAATCAATTTGGAAGCACTTCCTTACTTAATGCATTTAAATGATGATCTATTAATTAGTTTAAATTAAACACATATACTGAGCCCTCGATATACAGCTAGGATTTAGGCAAATGCTGTAGATAAAGATTCGTCCTGTAATTTCATTGAGTCATCCAGGGATTGGAATGCCAAATAGACAGTGATGGGAACCAAAGTGATCTGACATTTAGAGGGTGTAGAAATGTATTCCAGGTAGAAAGGTAAAAATAAGTTTAAAAATAATTAGCATTTATTTCACCTATAGTATTGCTTCCCTGTGGATGAAGTACTTTATGTTAATGGATTCATTTACTATGTCCAGAAGTCTTATAACCAACATTTAACTACTCATCAAGCACACATTTTTGCATGCCAGCAAAGTTTTAGGGGCCAGGGACACTAGAGTATATGGCAAAAGACCACAAAGAAGTGAGTTTCAGACCTCTCTCAGGACTTTCCACTAATCACAGGTAACCCACACCTCTTTCTCCAAAATACTAAAACACACAGAAATATCTGTGAAACTGGCACTTCATCTGAGCCTATTGGATGGATAACAATTAAGCTTGAACTCAAAAATATTAGATGTCAGACACAGGCAGGAAATGAGCCTCAATTCTGAGGGCTCAAAGCCCAGTTGGGAGAGCAGTGTGCTAGAGATGAACATGCAGTATGTGAAATGTCAGAACAAAAACCTATGTTAGAACTTTTAAAAAAATTGCTCATTAATTTGATTGACAATAATCATGAAAGATTTCTCAGAAATTCCTTTCTTTGTGCTTGAGAACACAGGGTTGTGCAGAAGGAGAGAACCAAGTTTGGAGACAGACCAATGGAAGATGCTAGGATTTCATTGCACACAGCATTTAATGTGTGACTGTGAGGAGTAGTGGTTGACACTTCACTGGAATAGAAAATTCCATATTCTAAAATAGATTGAGCACCACTGAACTAAAAAGCAAATGTTGGCAAGCTTTAGCTTGCTGGTGAAATCTGGCCAACTCTATTTTTATGAAAAAGGTTTTATCGGAATCCAGCCATGCTTGAATGTTTATGAATTATCTATGATTCCTTTCATGCTGGAGAAGAATTTTATAGTGGCAACAAACCCTATAATGCTTACAAAGACAAAAACAGTGATTATTTGGTACTTTACAGAAAAATAAAATGTTTGCTAACTGCTGGAATAGCATTTGATTCTGCAACCCTGGAGATAGAGTATTGTGAACATTGTTGCAGATGTTATTGTAGTTGTCATAATTATTTATTGGTTTGAGTTTTTGTAGTGTTAAACATTTAACAATGTACAGGTTGACTGGAGAGGCAGAGGGGTCAGAAACCAACAGAATACATAAATTAACTATCCCAGACTAGAGAAGCCTGTTGGGCTTCAAGGGACACAAAGATGAATAGAGTGTGGGTTTAATATTTTCTTTTCAGTGCTGGAAATGGAATCGAGAACCTCACACATGCTATGTCTCACTCTACCACTGAGCACCATCCCTAGTTTAGCACATAGATTTTACCCTTAAGGCAGTGTTGTGGGAGGAACAATGATAATTACTGACCAATGATACTGGTACAGAAGAAATGCAAACAAAACAACCACAATCTGAGTGACAAGGTCTAAATGTGGGCTCCAAAAGTGTATTATGCTGAGGAGAATCTGAGCCAACTTCTTGTAGAAGGAAGCACTTTCAATGAGGACAGAAAGATTGAAGTGGTTCAGTAAGCATAGATGGGGGAGCAGGCACAACTTCAGGAGCACATATGTCTGATTCCAAGCATTGCCTTGCTGCCTTCAGTGGAATTTACCAGCACTGTCAGACCTTCCACATCTCTGCCAGATTCTATTTATAACTTTTCTGATTTCTTTTTGGATTGGAGCACATGCTCCCATGTTAATTTTTTATATGTATAGATATCTCACAACTAGTTTTAATAACTAAAACAAAAGTAGGAGCCAATTTATTCAACCCATTCATCTTGGTAGCCTTATTTAGCAACTTACTTACTAAATTAAATCTTCAGTTTAATGTGAGTATTTTGACTCAGACAGAAAATTGAAACTGTGTTTCCACTACATTAAAGAAGTGGTCATTTTTAAAATGAATCTCTTTATGAGAAGCAATCAGAATTAGATAAGGATGGAGAGCAAATGCCTGTAATATTTAGATGGTCGTGATATTAAGGATGATTAATTATCATTTTAAAATATCCCAGGCAGTGCTTGCCTCATCTGTTTGCCTGGATTGACCTCTTCTGTGCCCATTATGCTTCTGAACAGTTGAAATGAGTTTGTTAATGGGCCTTGCAGGGACTGCTGATCAGCATGTGTGCTGTGATGAACAGGGTTGCCAGAGACTGATGCCCCTGGCCTGTTGATTCCTGTCTTTCTATAAGAGAATAATCATGAGCAGTAGAGCCGGAACTTGAATTCATAGCCTTGGAATTCACTTCACTGTGGTCATTTTTCTGCGCTGTTGCTATAGTTATTTCATTTGATGGTGGTAAGAATAAATTAAAATATAAATACATTACAAAGATGAGAAGTGCTCAGTGTGTAACATGCAGCAGGAATTCAATAAATGTTTGTATTGCCACCCTCCTTGTTTACACAAATTGATTTCCTTTTAGATACAGCAACAGCAAAGACAGGGGCAAAGGGGAGACTGTTTTCACTGTTTAAACAATTGGAAATTTGTCATCTCAAGGAAGAGAAATATATATATATATATATATATATATATATATATATATATCTCCTTTGAAGATCAGCAGAAAAAACTGTAGTGTAACCACATTATGCAAACTTTTTTGCAGAGATAATGAGAACCTATTTTGATGTTAGTCAGTGAGAAGGTGTGTTTATTCCATTCTTCTTATAAGGTAAGTGCTATTCTAAAGGCTTAATGTTCACAGCAGCCTTCAAATGTAGATGTCATCAGAAAGAGAGAAAGAGAGAGAGACAGAGACAGAGACAAAGACAGAGACAGAGAGAGAGAACAATTTCCTTGGTAGACATTAAAAGCCCACAGGAACAGCATTCCAAAAAATTAGGCCACAGAAAAGAAAATGTATCAACTCACAATAGTGTGTTACACAAATTAGTGCTTCATTCTAAAAATATTCTAGACGGAACCAGACAGAAGTTTCCTTTTTCTTTAAACACAGTAAATTAGCAACTGAAGAACTGGATTTATTTTGACTGGGTGGATTTAATCATATTTATATACTTAAGAAATGGGAAGTGTGTGGAATCACTGATAGTATTTATGAGAATCACTCATAAAAAATACATAAAGGAGATAAGACTATAGGGAGTAAAGTACGTGGATGAATTCCACTGAGCATCACATGTTCATGCAAGTCCCACTAAAAGTAGGAGACCTTAGAAGAAAATGTCATACCTTCTGAATCAGTGATACACTTCAGTGTAGCCTAGCAAACAAGGAAAACACACTTTGGGATTGCAGAGGAAGAGGCTACTGCATGAGGCATGAGGTATGGTGAAGTTCTTGTTAAACAGTTCCCCAGGATTGCCAAGGAGCCCTCAACTCATTCTGCACAACTATCTGCTGAGCAAACTAGATGATTTCAAAAGAATCTTTCAGTATAGAGATACTTCCCCCTAAGCCTTATTTCTATTCAAAGACAAAAGAAACACTAAACATAAAATCGCAGCCAAATAAGCAGCTTGTATTCAAAATAACATAAGGTTCTGGAATGAACTCACCCCATCCATAAATCCTCATGTGTGCATCTTTGTCAGCTGATGCATAGGCTGTGGAGCTGCTGCCTGGAAAAGGCAGGGAGCAATGGGTCTAGAACAGCATAAAGCAAAAGTGAGGAGAAACTGAGTTGGTAGTAGAAACTTGGTAGAGAAGAGAGCAGCTGGAGGTTCTGAGGAGAAGAGCACTTACTCTTTTGAGATCAGAGTTCTAATGAGGAGCAGTTAGTCATACCAGCATGGAACCCATTTGAATATATTTGTTGCATAATGGATTAAAACCAGTCCACACTAAAAGGAGATGCTTATGTCTTGCTGCTAGAGATCAGAAGTGTAGCAGCTGCTGTTAGCGTGATAACTATGCCTTCAGAGTGCACATCTTCACTCATCTTTCTGTCTCTCTTGTACCCCAACTTCATTTCCTCAGCTTGTCTTCCTTCAGACACTTATCTTCAAAAAGAACTGCCTTTTGTCATCTCTAGTATCAAGTTCAAATCTAAACTGGTGCCTCTGACTGATAGTAGACAAGTGTACATCCCAGAAGGAATAGGGAAGGTGTAATGTAAGAAAATTAAATTTTAAAAAGATATTGAGTGCTTGCTGTCCTACTTTCCTTATTGCTAAGACAAAATAACACACCCAAAGTTAAAGGGGGAAAGGTTTACTTAACTCAGTTTTCAAAGGCTTCAGTCCATAATGAGGTTGTTTCAAAACAGGTTGGCTTGGCAAAGAACAGTTCATGACAGACAGAATACAGCAAAAGTAATAAAGGACCATAGCAGCATCTTTCTACCTCTTTTGTTGTATCTAGACTACTTAGGAAAAGTAGCACTCACACCCTTAATCCTGGTGCCCTTGATCTTAGCATTAAACCGTGAATCAATTCAGTGTCCAACACTCTAGATCCAACCACTTCTGAAAATGCCCCAGTTGCCCCATCTATGACCACATGAGGCTTTGGGGGAACATCTAAACACAAGCTATGACACCTGGTCATGATCAAGTTAAATGCTTTCAGTGTGGAAGATTCCTGTGAGAAAGTTTAGTATTACTAACAGGGTCAGACGAGGGGACCCTGAATGGAGGTGAGACATGAGCTTGGCTAAGAAATTTTTGCTGTTGGTTCTAGGTTCTGTTTCCCCTGGGAGACTCTCACTTTCACACCATTTTCCTCATTGTCTCCTGTGAGTTAATGTCTTCTCTGACTTTCCTCTATGTGTTGTGTTCACTGACACTGGGGAAGATCTTGAGTGGAACTTTCCTCCCAGGAGAAAGGGCCTGGTTCTAGTCACACAGAGACTTAGTGCAGTTGTCAGTATTCTTTGCTTTCAAGTTCTACCTCCACTGCATTTACAACAATTTAAATCATTTGGAAATGCATTAGACACAGTAAATACTGAATTCAAGAAGCATTTGATGTATATTTGTTTCATAAAATGAATATGTTGATTCATTATGTCATGTTTTCAGCTTTTGAAGCACATCGAAAATCACTGTATTTGGAAGAATAGAGATGTTGAGATAACTGTATTTAATTTCTAAATCAGAAATTACAAAACATGTTTTGAAAACCTGGGTAAATGTTAATGTTTTTAACATTTCTGGGACTTGATTCAATCAAAAGACATTTAGTTTCATTTTCTTTTCATCACACAGAGGTCTGATAACTGACTGTAGCTTCCTCCTTACTTGTATAGTTAAGTGACTTACTCAATGTCAAGAATCGAAAGAGGATGACAAATCTCTGACTATGCACAACTCACCTTTCTCTATCATACGGTGCTCAGTATCCTAGCAGATAAAGTTCCCCAAACAGAAAGTGAGAAACTGAGATGAATGTCCAATAAAATAATCCTTGTTTTCTTAGCATACACACCAGATAATTCCATAAGCATGTGGATCGAAAGTGTGCTGTTTATACTAAACTTCATATGAACTTCAACCAAAATGACAAATAAAAACAGCATAAAGCTTCAAAGTTTTATAACTCATCACATCAATGCCCTATTTTAAAATATTGTGATATTTCTGAAAATCATAAATGATGGTAAACTGTGAAGAAGAGGTCAAAATCCTTTACCATACAAAATAAGGATATCACTAAAAATCAATGAAACATTTCATATACAATTTGATGATTTATAGCAACAGTTTTTAAAAGTCTATGTATTTTTTTATTTTATTTTAGAGAAAATAAAACTAAGCAAAATAAAACAGAATAAAGCCAATCAAAATAAGACAGTGTAAGTGACAAAGGATTTCAAAGCAAGGTAATAGAATATCAACAGTGGCTACCGTAATGCCTCTTATTGTCTTCAAAATAGCTACGCATACCTTCAGACATAGTAAAATCAAACAAAACAGAAACAGAATAGAACCAATAAAAACAAAACAATGAACTCAAAAAAGAACTTCAAAACAAGATAATAGTAAAATCCAAAATGGCTAGCATAATATATCTTGTTATCTTCAAAATACTTGCCCATGCCATTACATACAATAAAATCAAAAAAGATAAAACAGAATAAAACACAGCCAAACAAAACAATAAGAATAATACAGTACTTCAAAATAAGATAACAGGAAATTAACAATGGCCATCACCTTCAGAAGGTGATTCCCCATATATGCTACATTGCGTATTGTTATCCTCTGAATAGATGATCAGACTACTGGCTTTAGGCCTGCAAAGTCAGTGAAACATTAAACACTACAAGCATTAAATTGTATTTTACCTCATTGGCTATTAACACAGGACATGTTTCTCCATATCAGCCAGTTGCTTACGGAGTGGGAGAGGGGAACTTTGGCTCTTCTGGTCTCCCTGCCCACGTGCTGGAAGGGGCTGGCATCTGGCTCTCCTCCAGTCATTCTTCACATGGTGCTGACTTATAGGAGGTCTTAGCTTCTTGTTGAATTGTTGCTCTCCTCCCCAGCAGTCTGCAAATGGCATCAACTCACAGGAGAGGGCTGGCGTCTGGCTCTCCCCCAGTCAGCTTGCACATGGCATCAACTCACAGGAGGTCTTAGCTTCTTGTTGACTTCTTGCTCTCCTCCTCCACAGTCAGCCAATGGTGCCAACAAACAGGAGAGGGCTGGAGCATATATATT
>RJWT010050148.1:0-10918 GCA_004365215.1 Cuniculus paca | reverse complement strand
GGATTGCATTAAATCTGTATAACAGTTTTGGGAGTATGGGCATTTTTACTACATTAGTTCTTCCTACCCTGGAATGAGGAATAGTTTTCCATTTTCTGATATCTTCTTCAATCTCCTTTTTCAGAGTACTGTACTTTTCAACGTAGAGGTATTTTACTTCCTTTGTTAGATTGACTCCTAGGCATTTCATTTCTTTGGAAGCTATTGTGAAAGGTGTTGTTTCCCTAATTTCTCTCTCAGTGAGTTTGTTATTTGTGTACAAGAGGGCTATGGATTTTTTTCTTTTTGATTTTTTTGAGACAGGTGCCCACTATGTAGTTCAGGCTGGTTCTGAACTCATTATATAGACAGGTGCCCACTATGTAGTTCAGGCTGGTTCTGAACTCATTATATAGCACAGCTGGCCTTGAACTCACAGTAATCCTCTTGTCCCAATCTCCCAAGTGCTGGGGTTACAGGCATGTGCCACCATGCCCAGCTTCCTATTGATTTTTGAGGGTTGACTTTGTATCCAGGTATGCTACTGAATTTGCTTATTAAATCTAGATGTCTTTTGGTGTAGTTTTTGGGGTCTTCTATGTAAATGTCATGTCATCTGCAAATAATGATAATTTAACTTCTTTTTTTCCTATCCTAATTCTTCTTACTGTATGTCTTTGTCTTAATTGCTCTGGCTAATGTTTCCAGAACTATATTGAAAAACAGTGGTGATAGAGGACATCCTTGTTTTGTTCCTGATTTTAGAGTGGAAGTTTTCCCTTATAGTCCAATAAGTATGACATTAGCTGATCGTTTGTTATAAATGGCTTTTATTGGACTGAGATAAAGACTAGCTATTCCAATTTTCTGTAGTTTTTTTTTTTTTAAATCATGAGTGGATGTTGGACTTTGTCAAATGCTTTCCCTATGTCTACTGAGATATGGCACTTACTTGGTTTTTCATGTCTGCTAATATTTGTTTTACATAGTTGTGAATGCTAGTATTTGGTACATATATATTTATGATTGCTATCTCTTCCTCTTGAATTGTTCCTTTATAAGGATGGAATGGTCTTCTTGTCTCCCTTAATCAGTCTTGTCTTGAAATCCACTTTGTCTGCAAATAGTAGAGCTATGCCTGCTTTTTTCTGGGTTCCTGTCACACGGAGTATTGTTTTCCATCCTTTGAATTTTAGTCTATGTGTTTCTTGTATGCAGCATATTGTTGACTCTTCCTTCCTGATTCATTTTTCCAGTCTGTTTCTTTTGGTGAATTGAGACCATTAACATTGATGGTTATAACTGATATGCATTGACTTATCCTTGTCATGTTATTTTCTTGTTGGTTTCCTCCTCCTCTTCCCATTTAATTACTTCTTGGCCTGGTGGATTCCTTTTTTAGGGTTCACGGAGCTGCAGTCCTCATTATCGCTTTCTAGAATGTCCTTTAGAACACTTTGGAATGCTGGTTGGTGGTCATGAATTTCTTCAGGTGTTCTTTCTCAAGAAAGTAATTATTTCTCCATAGATTTTGAAAGACAGTTTTGTGGGGTACAACAGTCTGAGTTGGAGGTTGTTTTCTTTTAGACCTGAAATAACATCACTCCAAGCTCTCCTTGACTTGAGGGCTTGTGCTGAGAAATGTGCTGTGATTCTGATTGGCTTTCCTTTATATATGACTACTGTTCTTTCTCTAAAAGCTTTTAATATTCTGTCCTTGTGTTGAATTTCTGGAAGCTTGACTATTACATGTCTTAGGGTAGATTTTTTGTCTTTTATCATGGTTAATTGAGTTCTATATGCTTCACTTATCTGTATGTTGAATTCCTTTATTTATTTTTTTGACCTCACACTTGCCAGGCACGTGCTTAACCCCACTGAGCTAAATCCCTGGCTGTATGTGAAATTCTTTTTCCATGCTTGGGAAGTTTTCTACCATTATTTCTGTGAACAGGTTTTTTATGCCATTTACACTATCTCTTGCTTTTTCATTGACTCTGATCAATCTTATGTTATTCTTTTTCACATCATCTGGCAGCTGTCAGATTGATTTTTCATGGTCCCTCGCTATTTTCAAGAAGTCTTTCTTTTCATGACTGCTTATTGACACGCTGTCTTCTCTGTCTGATATTCTGTCTCACATTGGCTCATTCTGCTGCAAGTATTTTCAATGGAATTTTTAATCTTCTGGGTAATTTTTAATCTCTTTTTGAATCCATTTCATGAATTTCATTTCTTATCTATGTTGGGTGTTCATGGCTTCTATCAGCTTCCTAAGCACCTCTATTTATTTTTTTATCTGTATCTTCTCTATAATCACTAATCATGTCTTTCCTTATGGTCACCACCTCTGTAGTTATCTGAGATATTATTTCTGATTTGATTTTCTTTAGTCTTATTCATCTGCTTTGTTACTTCTGCTGTTAACACTTCAATGAGTTCAGGTAGATGGCTTTAGAACTGTTCCACCTCACTGGCACCTAGGTTTGCCTTTGGTGAGCTGGAAGTCTGAGGCTGCATCTTGTTTAAGTGTTCTTTCTTTCTTTCTTTCTTTCTTTCTTTCTTTCTTTCTTTCTTTCTTTCTGGGTTTGAGTCTTTTACAAAATCCTACCTCTTCAATTTATTGGGGATGAAAAATTGCTGTGTATTTGGTCTAGCCCCTGGGTCTTTGGCACTGGCCTACAGTATTGATTATGACCCTTGGGCAATTTGAGTCTTGGCAGAGCAAGAAGTACAACTCATTAGAACAATCACATCACCTTGGCTAAAGTAGTACAGTCAGCAATAATAATGGCACCAAACACAGCTTAGAAAATGACAAATTGTGATAACTATTAATTTGCCACCTTTAACCGTATGAACTATATTTGTGGTTATGTAACAAAATCTACAAGTAACCAGAAAATTGTGTACTATAAATATGCTCTCAGTATGGTGATTTTACCCTCAGATGACAAAATTTAAAAGGGGTTGGTGGAAAAACAGAAATAGAAGAGGAGGAGACTAGAAGCAAGGTTGGAGGACAAAGATTACGGGAACTTTGGGAAACTGGTGAAGAAATATGACTTTCTGATAGAAGTCATCTTTATGTGAATTCCAAAAGTGGGTTTATTTGCTTACAATGTAATTATTACTAAATCAATATAACACTGAGATTTATAATTTTTAAGATAGAGGAGTCCAAATCTAGACCCATGAAAATGTCATTATCTACCTGCTTGCAAGAAGCCTCTACTAACATCCCTTTGATTAGTGTTGGTTTTCTGTGTTTGCCCCAAACCCATCTGGATTCATTTCATGAAAAAAAGAAAAATTTTGCTTGAGTCTTCTCTAAAATACTTCATCTCCAAAATTTTTGCTTCCACTTTGTTAAGCATAAGTAAGTACATGTACCAAAAATATTAAAAAATGTATTGAAGTAAATCAGAAAGTCAGCTACTTCTTTTTAAGTTTAAAGTTCCAATGGCTTCATATGCAAGGTTTATATACAGACATCTTCACAGTAAATAAACATTAGAAAATACTGATTTCAGACTGAGCAGAGTCACAAGACAGCTAAGAGAGCTAACAAAGTTACTGGGTTTTGATCAAGTTTCAGGCTGGATCATACAATTTCATATCAGAGGCTTCTAATTACTGGTACTATTCAGAACAGTAATAAGGGTTTTCTACTAGATCAATTCATATCCTGTAATGACAACAATAAAACAAAACAGAACCTTTGGTTTTTAGATAAAATATCAGTAAGAGGGATCCTAAAATATCTTATTAATTCATTCTAGAAGAAAACAACACTTCTAATATCATTAAAAGATCAGCTCACAGGGTATGTCAAAGATATTCAAGTTGACAGGTTAAGTTAATAATAACTATTTTAACTGTAGCCTGCTGAGGCTACAGAACTCCTACCAAAGTCTGGCTTCTTCACATTACCTGAGGTGTGATTTGCTGCTGCATGCCTGATCTCATGTTAATGCCAACTGGTGCATTTGCTGCAAACTGGTTCAAGATAGCTTGCCGATTCTGGTGTATCAACTAAGAAAAATGGAAATAAGGAAAGATTATATTTCTACATGCAGGCATAGAAGGCCTTATATAACAACACAAACTTTTTACTGATTACTAAAAAGTTTTAGTGTTGCAGATTCAGTAATGTTACTTGTCATGTTTATATGCCAAAAGACTAATCTTTAGTCATTATCAAATACTGTCTTTACAGCACTAAATGTGGCAGAGCATCTGAAAATAGAAAACACACATGAATATATACATACGGATATATATGCACATATACGTTTACTGTACTTTTAAACCATGTAAATAGTTATTTCAGATAAGTGCAGCAATGGAAAAAGGCAACAGCAATCTTAGATCTTAAAATATTGTGAATAAAAAAGCAAGTATATAGCAAACTATATATACTCTGCAAAGTTCTGGAAGATGAAAGGAAAGCGAGATAGATTGTATTCTCACTTGAAGATGTTATCTGGTGGGTATGCATTTGGAGAAAAATCCACTATGATATCATTAGCTGGACAGAATTATGTAAGAAACAAATGGGCTGAGAAAATGAATTATTTATATAACTAGAAGAAGTAATTACTTTAGGCCAGCATTTCCCAAATTGATGTTCTAAAGAACATTGTTCTGCAGGATATTAATAGATGTGCCAGGAAAATAGCATGCTGTGCTGTATGAAGTATTGGAAATGATGGGTTACACAAGGTGAACAGATTTATTTACTGCAGTAATTTCATGAGACTTTAATTGGCCAAAGCACACTGTGCATCTCCAAGAAGAGGATATACAACTTATTTATTATAAACCCCCTTTCCTGACTTTTAATGATCAGCATCTATCTCTCAAAATAATTTTCTATAGAATACTGGTTTGAAAGACCAATCTAAATCAATGATCTAGGGCTCCAGGTCATAGTTATGCTTTATCTAGTAACAAAGGAAATATCCTTACGAGTGAGATTTTATCATAAACAATCTACAGGTGAAAAAATTTCTTCCTCAATAATTTGATAAAAATGAATGGAGAGGGCTGGAGTTACAGCTCAGCGGCAGTTCCTGCCTGGTAAGCATGAGGTTGTGAGTTTGATTCCCAGTACAATTAAATAAATAAATAAATAGAGACATAACAGTAAAATAATAATACTATTTTAAAAAATTTTTTATTTTGGTAGTGCTGGGAACTGAACCCATATTTTGCACATGCTATACAAGCACTTTAGCACTGAGTGTTTTGTTTTGAGACTGGATCTTGCTATGTTGCACAGGTTGGTCTCAAATTCCTGGATTCAAATGATTCTCCCACTTCAGCTTCCCACTATTCCTGGCTTTACACTATTTCATATTTATGAGATACTTTAAAATTTATAAATTATACAACTGTGTTGATATATTGTATTATACTACATGTGAACTAGAAAGCCTACGAAAGATAAAAGAATTTAAAGAGTCATCAACAGTGATTACATTTCTCAGTACCAAATAGCTCAATTCTAGTTTCATTTATTTTTTGACTCAGGTCAGAAAACTAACTCTGGGGAAAAGCCCTAAGATGCAAACACTGAAATTATAATTTGCAGGCACTGTGGAATAGGATAACACACTCACAATAACTGCCACTTCTCCTGTCCTTTAGTCAGTCTGTATGCATGGCTGAGTGTGCTTCTGAGCTCTTGATTATGTTACAAGTGGTAGAACTGTCTGTAGTAAGCCAATTCCCCATTGTTTTATTTCTAAAGCTGGTTTTACATCTCATATCTGATAGAACATGCTAACTTTCATTTTTCTTCAAGACTATATTAATGTTTGTAAAATAAATTTAGCTTCTACTTGTTGAATTCCATTTTGAAAATCTATAGGAAATCCACTGAATTTAGACCAATTTTGGAATGACTGCCATCTTTACAATAGTCTTTCAATTCATAAATATCTTTTATATTTTTTTGCTTATGATTTTAATTTTACAAGTCTTGCACACTGAATATATTGGAATTGTATTTTCTAATTGGCTGACACTAAAAACGACTGTCATTAATTTTCATTATTTTATCTGAATACTTTGCTGAACTTTTTTTTGTTGTTCTTTTTTTGTTTGTTTGTTTGTTTGTTTGTTTTTGCATCAGGGTCTTGCTATGTAGTTGAGGCTGGCCTTGAGCTCACAGTGATCCTCTTGCCTCAGCCTCTAAAGTGCTGGGATTACAGGTGTTTGTGACAGCACACCTGGCTGAACTCCTCTACTAGAATTATAAGTTCTCTTGGATTTTCTATATAAGCATTATTTGCATATGATTTTATTTCTTTCCTGGGCATGCTTTCTATGTTTCAAAATGATTTAACTCTTTATGTATACTAGTGGTATTCTCTTTTTGTCCTGATATGTGTTTATTTACTTAAAATACAGCAGTAGAAAGGGCAGATATACTACCTCAGTTTACTATTTGCTTCTAAATATGAATTTAATAATAAAATTTTAAATAATACATTTAATCTTAACTTACTGGTTTTATCAGGTACTGTTAATGCTAGCCCGGAGCTACTACTCCCCCTTTCTTGGATGGCAGAACAGGATTGTTTGGCTGACTGTCCATATCACAGGACACGAGTGAGGGTCAGGCCAGAGTACTCTAAGTCAGTCCTTCTCAGTAACTGGTTAGGGTGTACATGTGACTCAGTTCTGGCTAGTCAGACATTTGAAGTCTTTTGTTTTCCTCCCCATTTTTTGCAGTGGTGGTGGGGTAAGGTAGGTTGATAAAAGAGCCTTCTAAAAAAATTTTCCTGGCTTTTGAAAAAGAGATTCACAGGAAAGAAACAGTCTCTTTTTTCCTGCAACATATAGTTTTGTTTGCATGTGATAGTTGTAACTATGACATGCCAAGGATTGTAGAGCAGAAAAATGAAAAGAACCTGAGTCTTGATATTGCTGAAACTCTAAAATAATGATACTTGTACCTGCCTCTAATCTTATAGATTGCCTTAATATCTGAGTTAGAATATTTTCTTTGATTTACTAATTTAAGCCCACCTTTTTTCTTTCATTGTTGCCGAGACACTGTGACACTGAGGGAAACCTGCTTACAGACAGCCTTAGGAGGACACACATGCAAAACTCCTGTACCTACAGTGCACGTGGAATTGGCTGCCCCACTGCTGAAACAGCAGGAACAATGGCCTAGAACCCCAAAAGGAGGCCTGGATAATGTGGCTTGTTAGGCAACAGAGTTATCATTTTACTTGGCACTATAAATTGTTTTTTGTGTACTGATACTTCTGGGAGCTTTAACATAATTAGCCCAAATTCTGTTTCTTTCACTTGGTGGATAATTCATTCTGTTGGGCTACTAAGGCTACTAAACTTTAGTTATGTCTCCACGAGATTTAAAGGAAACAAACAGCAACAGCATTCTCCTCTCTGCATCTTTTGTTTGTTTTGAGACAACGTCTTGCTATGTAATTTAGGTCTGCCTTGACTCACTATACAGCACAGGCTGGCCTTGACCTAGCAGCGATCTACCTGCCTCAGCCTTGTGATTGCTGGGATCACAGGCGTGCGCCACCATGCCCAGCTCCGCTTTGTATCTTTATCCCATGTATATTCTTTACAGGATTACTCTGCTGATGAGCTGCTTTAGGGATGAATGGAAGCAAGAACAACTTTTTAATTCATTAATGAGCCTGATCTCAACTGTAAGCCTGGTCTTGCTCACTGAACTTTTCATTTTAGATAGTATTTACTATGCTTTGACATAAAATGAGAAAATCAACATTCATACACTTGCTTCTATTTTTTTGATTTAGCACTTAATTACATACTTCTTGCAGTATGATTCAACTTTCAGGTAGGTATTTTTGACTATGTCAAAGTGGCCTGTATCTTTAACTCTTTGTATTCCTCATACTATCAAGGACAGCCCTACTAAATATATTCAGTTAAAATTTAAATACTGAGAAACAATTAATCATTTCTTATTCTTGTGTTCTCTAAAAATTATAAGGTGTAACAAGAAGTAGTTTATCTTCAATGAATACCTCAGGACATATTATGGCTCCTTCTTTTTATTTCTCTTGTCTCTTTTAATCTTCTTTGAATGCTTCATTTCACCCTAGCATTATAAAAATTATCCTTTTCTATGTTATTCTATTGTTTAAGATTTATTTTTCCTAGCTCATCTCATTTGTCTTCCCTTTCATCATTTCCCTTTTTCTGGGTAGAATGGAAGTATATTTGTAACACCTATTATAATGATAAATGTAATTTTTAATAGCTACTATTTATTAAGTACTACAATATGCCAGGTATTATGTTAAGAGTTTTACCTAATTTAATCTATACCACTATCCATGAACCAAAGAAATTATTTATTAGACGGTCTGTATGGATAAGTAACTAGTATTTTTAAAAGGGCAAATGATTTGGTTAAAGCAGTCCTCTGTCTAGGACACAGACTTGAAATCAGAGCTAACTCTTACATTATACCATATTGTTTTTCTAATATAACTTATCTCCTTATATCTTTTCCTCCCTGAATTATAAAGGCTCAAGATTTCTCGAAGCACTTCCAAAGACCTAAAGCAATATATACAACTGGTTAAAAAGTACAGAAGGATTAGTAACAAGAAGCAACACTCTACAGCCCCAGCTTACTTCCCATAGATGACATTTTAACCATTTACATTTGTTGTCCATATCTGCTGCTTTTACACAATTTTAAATATTTATGCCATTATACCTACTCATTTTCTGTCATGAGAAAGACGATTTAACTCACTGACAACTCCCAGGGACCCCAAACTTATATTCTTCCTTTATATTCCTAATAGAATAATAATATCAATAGACATTAATCTTGCAAACTTCGAAAAGCACAAATGAACTTTATTTTCTGTTCAAACAATCACAAGCAATATCTCTTGCTACTCTACTTTGTAAATTAGGCTGTATTTCTCCTTATAATTTAGTAATGATGTCCAATCTAAATAGTTTGTATCTCAGAAAAATGAAAATGGCTTTTAACTTGTCTCAAAGTGCACTGCTATGCTTGCAATTCCAGCACTTGGGAGGCTGAGGCAGGAGGATCGTTGTGAGTTCAAGGCCAGCCTGGGTGACAAAGAGCTCAACACCAGCCTGCACTGCATAGTGAGACCCTGTCTCAAAAAGACCAAATGAAAAAACAAGTGCATTGTTGTGAGCCAGCAGTCTTTAACTGAATAAAACGGTCCCTTCATTGCCATTCTCGCAGACCAAAAATGAGTCTTTGCCTGGGTGCTGGGAATGGATTTGACCTTATTAGTGTAATAATCAGCTGTCTAAGCTTCGAAAACTAGGAGAATACAGTACTCACCTGCTGTTGCCCCTGTAATCGTTGTTGTAGCTGAAGTCGAAGTTGGTTAGGTGCGGCTGGAGGTCTGTTTAGAGTCTGCCTGGGCTGCATGCCTATGCCAGGTGAAAAAGTGCCTCGGGGAGGCGTTACCTGAACAGGCATTGTTCCCAGAGAAGGCTTCTGTCTGACCATGCCTTGGAAAGGGCTGGGGAGGTTGGCAGTAGGAGAGGGAGAAGAGTAAGGCTGGGGATAGAGACTGGGTCTTTCTTCCATCATCAGAGGTGGTGTTGCTTGTTGTGGTGGGAATCTCTCTGACAATACATCTAATCCACCCCCCTGTTAAAAAGAAGCCAGAACATTTTAGAAAGAAATGCATGCTAATAAATGACATACATCTCTAAATATAACTCTGGATCTGAGAGCAGGCAGAAAGTGTCATCACAATATATACATTCTGAATTTGTGCTGTCTAGAAGTTTACCACCTAGAGGAATCCTTTATGAAATTGCTTTTGAAATGGAATAATAGATTAAATGTGATGTTTTAAATTTCAATAAAGAGATAAAAATATGGGTAAAATAAAGGTCCTACATTAATGAAATGAAACTACAAGTTTGAAAAGAACTTCAATGCAAAGCCTAAGAACCAACAAAGTTTACATTAGGTTACCATCAGAAGTAGAAACCAAAAAACAGGAAGCAACTAGGCAATTTTCTATCTCAAATATAGAAGACATGCTTTTACTTTTCTTGAAAAAAATCCACACCTGATGTAACAGAAGGGCATAGACTTACGGCTTTCAGTGTAACTGCTACTCATTGTCAGAACTATAACTGAAACCGTGGCCTGGTTTGCACATGTGGGTATGTAACTGAAAGCAAAGTATCACGAAAGCTAACTTGTTGTTTTTATGTGCTATGTGCTCTGAAGCTTATATTCTACACTCTTCTCCATTTGAAAAACGCCAGTCATGATGCACTCAATTGATTTTGTCACCCCACAAGCTGAAAAATGCTAATCAAGAAGCTGGAAATTCATGGAACATATAGATTGAAGTCAAGTATGAATGAGGGGTAAAATACACCCTAAAATAAGAAATGATATAAATCTGGATTCTATTCTAGCTGGTGTTTGTAAGATACTGTTTCACAGTGAAAATTTAAGGCTTTCTAATTTAACTATTTCTAATTATTTTTTGTTTAAAATGCTCATCATTTATTATATATTTTGATAACTTTGACAGGGGTAACTATAAAACTGTTATAGCATAATTGAAACAATATTGAAAAATCTTGCATAAAAACCACTTTCTAGTGCCTCAGGGCTGTATTGTTTAAATGGCAATTTTAACAGTTACCTGAACAAGTTTGTCAATTCCCAGTGCTCTGTCTAGTTCAGCAAGCTCAGTTTCATCTTTGCCACTGAGGAAAGACACGAGCTGTTCTAGAAGAGCCTTCTCATCATTTCTTCCTTCTACTGTTGTTGGTGGACAGAGAAGCTCATCTAACTGTGAACTAATACACTGGCTGCAGGATCAAAGATAGGGAGTTTCAGACAAAGGAAGCAAAAATTATTCAATGTTAAGAATGCAAATATAAGCCGGGC
>RJWT010050147.1:0-10905 GCA_004365215.1 Cuniculus paca | reverse complement strand
CTCAATGACAACCTGAGCTACACAGTGAGACCCTGCCTCAAAGATTAGAAAAGGGCTGAAGAAGCCGGGCGTGGTGGCTCACGCCTGTAATCCCAGCACTCAGGAGGCTGAGACAGAAGGATCACTGCGAGTTCAAGACCAGCCTGGGCTACAAAGTGAGCTCAAGGCCGGTCTGAACGTCATAGCGAGACCCTGTCTCAAAAAGACAAGGGCCGGAGATTTAGCTCAGCAGCCTAAGCACCTGCCTTGCAAGTGTAAAGTTGTGAGTTCGATCCCCAGTGCTGCAAAAAAAAAAGAAAGAAAGAAAGAAAGAAAGAAAGAAAGAAAGAAAGAAAGAATCAAGCTAAAGAAAGTAGAAACAACAAAAAAACAAAAACACAGAATGTCCATTTCAAAGTTACTTTTCCTAAGGAAGGGGACATGGAAACAGAAGAAGAGAAAAATAATTGATTAGTTAGCATCAAGTAAATTAAAGTTCCTTTTCTGGATAGGAAAGCAGAAGGAACTTTTCTTGTCTTGGATTAAAGCTGCCCTGTATTGGAATCTAATCTTGCTTTCTCGGAAAGACAGATAATTCAGCTTAGTTTCAGAATAGTGACATAAAACTTTAGTGACTGACTGCATTATGATTTTCAGCCTGGTTTGTTGGGGCCTAAAGCAAGAGCTGAGTCCAAAACAATGGTTTCCTGTAATTTTTATTTAACAACCCAAAACTGCTGGGAAAAAGAACCTCTGCACAATGAACCTTTTTTTAGGTCCTGGGGGATGAACTCAAAGCCTTCAAGCAGGCCTGGGACACAGCTCAGCAGCACAGCGCCTGCCTAGCAAGCACAAGGTCTGGAGTTGGATTTCCAGCGCCAAAAGAAAGAAAAAAAAAACCTTCACAGAGTTACACCTCTAGTCCTTTTTTTATTTTGAGACAGGGTCTAGCTAAAGTGCTCAAGCTGGGCTTCACCTTGTGATCTTTCTGCCTCAGCAGTGCTGGGATTCCAGGTATCTGCCAACATGTGGCTTGCTTTCTTCATATAGTGTTGCATCACTTCATACCACTACTACCATCATTAATACTATTAGCATCTCAAACATATTAGTAAGTAGTCATACTCCTTGCTACGTGAAGTATGAGCCGTAAACCAACAGGATGAGAACCATCTCAAACACTGAAATGTAAAATCTAGACAGAAAGGTGGCACTCTGGGAGGCTGAGACAAATCACAAGCTCAAGCCCAGCCTGGGCAATTCAGTGACTTAGTACAGCTCCATCTCAAAATTTGTTTATCTTTTGTTTGTTTTTTTTTGAGATGGGGACTCCCTTTGTAGTTAAAGCTGATCCTGAACTCACTATGTAGCATAAGCTGGTCTTGACCCTCATGGTGATCCTGCTGCCTCAGCCTTCCAGTACTAGAATTACAGGAATGCATAACCACACATACTGCTCAAAAAAAAAAAAAAAAAGGCAGGGAACTTAGCTCAGTACAAAGGACCTGGGTTGAATCTCCAGTACTGTCCAAAAAAGGCAAAATCTTGAGCTCCATCTTAACCCTTCCGAGTTAAATTTGAATTATAATAAGATCATATGATTTACATACACACTAAAATGTCAGAACCTCTAATATACAGATTCAATTCAAAGGCCACAAAGGGTCAGTGGAACAAAAATTAAGACCTAAGGATAAAACTTAGGGAGGTACTACCACATCTCTCAGATCTAAACCACACCCACTTAGTAAGAACCTGTCTCAAAATAAAAAAGGGCACCACAGTGGCACGGGTCTGAATTTCAGCACTCTGAGAGGCTGAGGCAGGAGGACTGCAAGTTTCGACTCAGCCTGGGCAGCTCAGTGACTCAGTGAGATCCTGTCTCAAAATAAAAAATTTTAAAAGGCTAGGGAGCTGGGCATGGTGGCTCATACCTATAACCCTAACACCTGGAAGGCTGAGGCAGGAGGATCACTGTGAATTCAAAGCCAGCCTGGGCTACATAGCAAACTGAAGGTCAGTTTGAACCACATAGTGAGACCCAGTCTCCAAAAAAAAAAGAAGCTAGAGGTTCTTTCTATTATGCTCAATTTAATACCACTAACAGGTAATGCAATTTCCACTGAAAACACCAACGTCACACCAATTGTGCAAAAGAAGGCTATTCCATCACATATCCTTTCTCCTCACAACAACTCTGTGAAGTCTTATCAGCACTCTGATTTTGTTTTGTTTTGTTTTTTGGGACGGGTCTCACTTGTAGTTCAGGTTGGCCTTGAACTCAACCAGACCTCACCACTATTATGAGGTTAAAGCTGAGACATAAACCTCAGCTTCTGACACCCAGGCTACTCCTATTAACGCCGTCCTAGAGCTATCTGCCACTGATCACTGCAAAGTTTATTAATTTTAGCACATCTACCTCAGACTCTTAGGCCAGCTCATCGCTGAAACACAACACTTGTCCTTAGACTGTCCCTGAATTAAGCTGGTTGGCTTGCCTCTGAGGCATCTCAGAAAGCCTCACTCTATACTGAGACTATGAAGTTGTTCAGAACACTCTTCAAACATTTTTGTCCCAATTATAAATGTTATCTCATTTTAGCTTGCTAAAGAACAGCTGCCTGGACAGCTTGCTGTCGCTCCTAAAATATACCCAACCCAAGACAATCTACTAAAAGGGAACCTACTACATACATGAGCTGAGTAGCTGGCAAAGGCTATATCAAAGAACCTCATTTTAGTTATGTGACTATGCAATACCACTGTCACGAGTTTTAAAAAATCAGAGATTAAAATATTTGGAATGTTGCCAGGGATACAGCTCAGCAGCACAAGTGCCTGCCTGGCAAGCATGAGGTTGTAAGTTTGATCCCTGGTACCAAAAAAAAAAAAAAAAAACCAAGAAAATACCAGGACAATCAAGGGGTGGGCACACCTGTAATCCCAGCACTTGGGAGGCAGGAGGATCACCATGAGTTCCAGGCCAGCCTATGCTACACAGTGAATTCAAGAACAGCCTGGATTACATAGCGAGACCCTGTCTCCAAAAAAAGGAAAAGAAACAGAGGAGGGGAGGGAGCGGGGAGAAGATTCCAGGGCACAGGCACAGAACAGTTCCCAAAGCCACGCACACGCACTTCTCGCGAGACCTCGAGCAGGCCGGCCATCTGACAGCCTAGACCTGAGCCCTGGGTGACACAAAAAGGACGTCCACACTGAGTCTCTGCCACCGTGTTCTCTCTTGCATGGTGACCGCCCTCACGCTTAGGGTGCACTTCTTTTCCTGCTTTTGCTTGGCCCAAACCCTCTCTGCAGAGCCTATGTCTTTTTCTACTTTTAAAAAAACTTTGCTACCATTTTTTCTGCTTTGCTTTCTGCTTTGTTTTCCACTTTGCTACAGAAAAAACCTAGAAAACACCTTGAGGTGTATAGGATGATGCAAGTCACTTCAGAAAAAAATGTGGCAGTTCTAGGTTAACATAGTTACCATATGACCCAGCGATTCCACTAGTTGGCATATACGCAAGAGAAATGAACAGATACACACATCTATGCAAAAACGTGTGCACAAGTGTTTACAGAATCATTATTCATAGTAATTAAGTAAAACAAAATATAAACAAGCTGGGTGAGATGGCAACTTAGTGAGACCCTATCTCAAAAAAAATAAAAATAAAAATGACAAAAACAGAAGCCACCAAACATTCAATTCATTTGATGAATGAACAAGTAATATATACAATGGACTACTACAAGGCCATAAAAATGAAGTACTAGAAGACAACCTTGGAAACATGCTAAGTGAAATAAGCCAGATATAAACGCCACATAGCATCTAACTGCATTTACATGAAACACAGCAAATCCAGTAGCAGCTGCCAGGAGCTAGGAGAAGCTGGAAAGTGTAACTACTAATGGGCATAGTTTCTTTTGTAGTGGTAAATTAGATGAGTGGTGTCAGTGATACAATTTTGTGAATTCACAAAGAAAAAAAAAATAACACTGAAAGGGTACATTTTTAAGTGTTAGGCTGTGCGTGGTGGCCCACGCCTGTGATCCCAGCACTCGAGAGGCTGAGGCTGGAGGATCTACACAAGTTTGAGGCCAGCCTGAGCTACAAAGTGAATTCAACACCAGTCTAAACTGCAAAGCAAGACCCTGTCTCACAAAAAAATAAAAGAAAAAATAAAAGAAATACTATATTTAATAAAGTTTTATATTAAAAGACTCTATCATAGCCAGGCATGGCTCCACACGCCAATAATTCCAGCACTCAGGAGGTTGAGGCAGAACGATTCCCAGGAGTTTGAGGCCAGCCCGGACTACATAGTGAGACCCTGTCTCAAAACACAAACATACAAAAAAAAGAACTGGATATCCATAAATGAAAGTTTATGGATGCCTATCTTACACCATAAAAATTAACTTGAGATGGACCTCTAAGACCTAAATATAAGTGCTAAAACTATGAAATTTTTAAAAGAAACAGAAGTACAAATCTTTTCCATCATGGATTAGGCACTTAAAACACAAGCAAACCAAGAAAAAATAAACGTCAACAAAATTTTAAATTTTGTGTTGTAGGCAGCTCTGGTCTCAGGGACTCGGGCTGAGCTTCCTACACGGGAAAAAAGTGTCTAACCTTGGGTAATTTTGTGTGCTGCAGCCGCAAAGGTGGTGGTGCTCACCTGTGATACCAGCACTCTAGCAAGCCTGAGCCCATATGGGCAATTTAGCAACTTAGAGAAACACTGTCTTGAAATAAAAAAAGAAAAAGAAAAAGAGCTCAGTGTAAAGGCCCTAATAAAGGATGGGGATATAGTGCAGCTGTTCTGCTCAAGTGCTCTGAGTTCAACCTCCAGTATCAAAGAAAAAAAAAAAATGAAACAAAGCCAGCATGGTGGCGCCTGCCTATAATCTCAGCACTCAGAAGGCTGAGGCAGGAGGATCATTGTGAGCTGAGACCAGCCTGGGCTACAAAGTAAGCTCAAGGCCAGCCCCAACTGCATAGTGACACCCTGTCTCAAAAAGACAAGGGCTGGGGATTTAGCTCAGTGGCCTAAGCGCCTGCCTGGCAAGAGCAATGTCATGAGTTCCATCCCCGGTGCCCCCAAAAAGAAAATTTAACAGTAGAACCAAAGCAAATCTTCAACAGAGGAATACTTAAATAATATGAAATATACCCATATAATGAATGAAATACTCAGCATAAAAATGAAAATAATAATACATGGTACAACGTGGATAAACGTAAAAAAATATGCTCAGTGAAAGAAGCCAGGCACAAAGGTCATTTATTGTATGACTGCATTCATAAGAAATGTCCAAAATGGAGACAGGAAGATCAATCATCACCAGGAGATTCAGGAATAAAGGGGAATAGGAACAGACTGCTAATGGGTATGGAGTTTTTTTTAGGATGATGAAAACACATTCTGGAATTAGTGGTGATAGCTGTTGAACATTGTGAATAAACCAAAAACCACCAAATTTTATGCTTTCAAATGGTGAGTTTTATGGTATGTGAATTACTATACATTTTTTAAAATATGGAATGACATACACCCTAAGACAGACAGACAGATAGACAGACAGGCAGGCAAGCATGGTGCACACCTGAAATCTCAGCACTCAGGAGGCTGAGGCAGGAGGATCGTCACAAGTTCAAGACCAGGCTGGGCTACAAAGTGAGCTCAGCCTGGTGTGGTGGCACACTCCTGTAATCCCAGCACTCGGGAGGCTGAGGGAGGAGGATCGTTGCAAGTTTGAGACCAGCCTGGGCTACTAAGTGAGCCCAAGGTCAGCCTGAACTGCATAGTGAGACCCTGTCTCAAAAAGACAAGGGCTGGGGATTTAGCTCAGCGGCCTAAGTGCCTGCCTGGCAAGTTCAAGGTCATGAGTTCAATCCCCAGTGCTGTGGCGGGGAGGGTCTCAACCAGGCTTGGTGGTGCCTGCCTACAATCCCAGCACTCAGAAGACTGAGGCAGGAGGATTGCTGTGAGTTCAAGGTCAGCCTGAACCACATAGCAAGACCCTGTCTCAAAAAAACCCCCAAAAGATAGGGTCTCGCTACATTACCCAGGCTGACCTTGAACTGCTAGCTAGGCTCAAGGGATACACCCATCTCAGCCACCCAGAACTGGGACTACAGACATGTGCCACCATGTCCAGCCACACTGAATTTTACGGTCACCACACTTGCAAGGTCTAACAGAGGGTCTGGCTCCGACCATAACTGACAAACTAGCATGTCCACAGGATGAGGCACACGTGAAAGATTTATTAGAAAGCACACACAATGAGCAGTGTGAGGAAAAAAAAGACTTGTTTAGTCTGGAAAAGAAAAACTTAAGTGGGACAAAATATCTGAGTTGAATGTTTATTGGAGCTACACAAAATAAAAACAGCTATTGAGAACAAAATTGGAACCACTGACTAGAAACTCCTGGGAGATTGGACTGTGATTATTATCAGGGAAATCTTTCAGAAATGACAAATTTGCAGCTGGGCGTGGTGACAAGCATCTGTAATCCCAGCACTCAGGAGGCCCAGGCAGGACAACCAAAAGTTCAAGGCCACCCTGGGATAGGTAGTGAATTCAAAGTCAGCCTGAACTAACGAGACTCGGCCTCAAAAAAATCAGGGGAGAGTAGGGGGCCCACACCTGAACACCAAAGAAATGACAAATCTGCAACTGAAGAAATGACATATTATGTGAAAAATGTGTCCAGATTATCTCCAAAATCTCTTTCAAATCTTTATGATTTTGCAACTAGAAAAAAGTCTTGACAGCCAGGTATGGTAGCACACACCTATAATCCTAGTGGGAGGCTGGGGCAGGAGGACTGCCACAAGTTTGAGGCCAGTCTGGGCTATACAGTGAGTTTAACGCCATGCTGAATTACACAGTGAAGTCTTGTCTCAAAAAACTAAAAAAAAAAAAAAGTCCTGAAAATTAACTATTTTCCTTTCAATCATGCCTGTGGTTTAAAAAAAAAAGAAACTGCTAAAAACCAGAAGCTTCTTTAATTAAAAGGAACATTCCACCAAAGAGGGACAAAGGTTATTTTCTGAATGAAAACACTTATTATGAAGAGACTATATTGCTTGGGATCAGGCACACTCCTGGGAGTGACTAGGTCATCAATTGCAGCTAGGTCACTCACTTCCTATTTGGCTAGAGGCAAATGACTTCACCTCTCCACCTGAGTTAGAAACAATAATTTAAAATACCCAAAGGAGCTGGGAATGGTTCTCTATGATAGAGCACTTTCCTAACATGTATGGACCCTGAATTAAAAAAATAATGAAATGCCAGTATGATAGGAAGACTAATTTAATTAACTGAAAAATGCTTTGGAAATTTATGTGAAAATGAACTTTTTACTTTATTCACATAGTAGAGTTGAACAAACAGTAGATGTGTTATTTGCTAAAGCACCCCAATTTCTCTTTGTCAGAAAAAAATTCAAATAAGAGAAAAGTTAGTATGAATTCTTTTGTACTAGATTTGAAGAGTCAGAGATATGAGGTATGAATTTGTGTTTATGGTTAGACTTACACACGGACACAGAAACAAACATACGTATCTATGTGTACATACTTGTATTATTTCCTAGCTCCGTCCTGAGGGCCTGGAAGCGTTAATGCCCAGAAACAAGAAGCACACTTACCATGTTCAGACATCAGATCCTGGTTTCTAAATCTAACAAAAGGAACTTCTTGGAAGTCCCAGGAACCTTCCAGGGCTCCTTGGAAAAACAGCTGAGTTTACAGATAAAGAACGGAAAATACATAATGACTGTAGCATCTTACCAGAGTGCTAGAAAATAAAATCCTTCCAAAAGACAAAAAAAGGAAGCCAGGAGAGGTGGCACCACTGTAATTCCAGCACAGGCTGGGACAGGATTACAAGTTCTAGCCCAGCCTGGGCAGCTCAGCTACTTAACGACAACCTGTCTCAAAATAAAAAAACTGCTGTAGGTGTAGCTCTGCAAAGGCTCTAGGTTCAATCCTTGGTATGGAGGAGGAAGGTTCCAGAGAACAAAAGTGTCAATGTTAAAATGGCCAATGCTGCAACAATTTCAGCAACGAAATATAGTATTGGATTCCAACCAAAGGAGAAAAACAATCACTTGAGTCCATATTGATATAAAAGATCTAATATATAAATGGGAAAGAAGCAATAAATCTTCCTTACAGAATTCCAAATAATAGCCGGGCGTGGTGGTACACTCTTGTAATCCCAGCACTCAGGAGACTGAGGCAAGAGGATCGTCGAAAATTCAAGACCACCCTGGGCTACAAAGTGAGCCCAAAGCCAGCCTGAACTGCAAAGCGAATCCCTGTCTCAAAAAAAAAAGACAAGCCAGATGTGGTAGCTCACACGTGTAATTCCAGCACTCAGGAGGCTGAGACAGGAGGATCATTGTAGGTTTGAGACCAGCCTGGGCTACAAAGTTAGCTCAAGGCCAGCCTGAACAGCATAGTGAAACCCTGTCTCAAAAAGACAAAAAAAAAAAAAAAAAAAAAAGCAAGCAAGCAAGCAAGAAACCAACCATAATAACTGGAACTCTAGGAAAGACTCACTGACAAATGCTAATAAAACCAAAACCTGATAGTTCAGATCTCTGTGTAGGCCCATGAGTATCTATTACACACTGTGGTGACGTTAACATATGCCCACAAATTCTTGGATACCTCTCCCTAGAGGTGGAGCTTAACTGCCTTCCCCTGAGGCGTGGCTTTGCCTTGGTAAGTCATTTTTTGCTAACAGCAAGCAGAGGGGGAAAAAAGTCACTTTACAGTAAAGAAACCTCACCTTAATCAATTCATCTGAGTTACAAGCTGTCAGATTAGTATCAGGCATTCCCTGATCTGATGTGATAAGAAGAGCATGCCAGATTCGGGGGTGTAGCTCAGAGCAGAGCCTGTACTCAGCACCTGAGAGGCACCCCCCTTCAATCCCCAGCACACACACACAAAAAAAAAAACAAAGTGAAAACACTGACATTTACTTGCTTTCCTTTTCATGTTGACTAAATCAAATGAAACAACAAGATGCCTACTAAAGGGTTCAAAATGTTGTCAGATTTTCTTTTTTTAAGGAAAACTAAAACCTACAAATCTATTACTTATGCTTAATTTTAAAAAAAAAGCAGGAAAAAATTATGTCAAAATTTTGTACTATCGCCGGGCGTGGTGGCTCACGCCTATAATCCCAGCACTCGGGAGGCTGAGACAGGCGGATCCTTGTGAGTTCGAGACCAGCCTGGGCTACGCCGAAGTGAGCTCAAGGCCAGCCTGAACGGCACAGTGAGACCCTGTCTCAAAAACACCAGGGCTGGGGATCTAGCTCAGCGGCCTAAGTGCCTGGCAGGCAAGTGTAAGGTCGAGAGTTCAATCCCTGGTGCCGCAAAAAAAACAAAAAAAATTTGTACTATCAACTGCAAACTTTACAGAGTCAAAAAATTGGATCACCAGTTGGGAATGGTGAACACCTGTAATCCTTGCACTTGGGAGGCTGAGGCAGGAGGAGCCCTTTGAATTCAAGGCCAGTCAGAACTGCATAGGGAGACCCTGTCTCAAAAATAATTAATTAAAATTTTAAGAAATGGATCACCAAATTCAGAAACAAAGTAAGAAAAAGGTCAGGCTATATAATGAGTTCATGGCCAGCCAGGCCTACAGAGACCCTATCTCAAAAATCACACACACGCACATGCAAGGGCCTGGTGCTAAACATCTATAATTCCAGCACACTACGAGGCTGAGGCAGGAGGATCACAAATTCAAGTTCCAGATGGACAATTCAGCAACTTAGCAAGAGTGTCTCAAAAATTTTTTTAAAAAAGGCTGGGAGGGGCTGGGTATTTAGCTCAGCAGGCGTAAGCACAAGTGTAAGGTCCTGAGTTCAATTCCTGGTACCAAAAAAAAGGGGGGAAGGAGCTGGGATGCAGCTCTGTGCTAAGGACCTGGGTTCAACCCCCACTGCCCACCTAAACAAAGAAAAAGACCAAGGCACTGAGATTAGGAAAAACAAATGCTCTAAATTTATGCCACCTAAACATAAAAAACTTCTAAAGCCAGGTATAGTGGAGCACATCCATAGTTCCAAGTACTCAGGAGGCTGAATGGGGAGGATGGCTTGACCCAGAAGCGCAAGATGGATGGAAGGAAGGAAGGGAAAAAGGGAGTGAGAGGCAGGAGGTTTTTTTTCCAGGGTCAGCAAATGATAGGAAAAGCAATTTGAAAGTGCAATCCAACCTTGTTTGTATACTTGGGATTTCAACACAGGGATGCTGGGATAGCGAATATATGATAAGATGACATAAAAAATTAAAATAGTGTAGAGAAATGTGTTAAAACATGCCCTGGCACTCTTCAACTTTAATATGTATGATTTTACAAAGGGACAAGGAAAACTCACTGGACTTGGTAACTTAATTAAAATATTCCCTAAGCAGCACTCAGGAGGCTGAGGAAGGAGAATTACTGAAGTCAGACTGGTCTTGGAAACAAAGCTTTTATAAATAAGGAAGAGAAGCTGGGCATGGAGTTGTACCCCTGTAATCCCAGCACTCAGGAGGCTGAGGCAGGAGGACTGCATTAAGGAGTTCGAGGCCAGCCTGGGTTACATAGTTCAGGGGCAGCCTGAACTATACAAGATCCTATGTCAAAAAAATAAAATTAAAATTAAATTAAATTAAAAATAAAGTGGGGAAGAGAGTTAAAGGTAGGAGAGGATCTGGGTGTGGTGGCACACTCCTGTAATCCCAGTACTCAGGAGGCTGAGGCAGGAGAATCCTTGCAAATTCGAGACCAGCCTGGGCTACAAACTCACTGGACTTGGTAGGGAGTGAGAGGCAGGAGCCCAAGGCCAGCCTGAATTGCAGTAACACCCTGTCTCAAAAAGACAAAAAA
>RJWT010050146.1:0-10894 GCA_004365215.1 Cuniculus paca | reverse complement strand
CTTTCATCATACAGCTAGAATTTAGAGGGTGTAACTGAAAACTATAGCAAATGTTTACATTTTTTTAATTTGTTGCAGTAAAAGACACCCTCTGAATACTCCCTGTTGTTTTGAACCCACTTATCCTATTGTTCTTGCCACCTTTGGAAGCAGTTCTGCAAGTCCAGTTTCATGTCTTTAGTTGCACTTTCCTAGCTGCCTTGATGTCCTGACTTGACTCAAGATATTTACCTTTCATGGTCATTTTGATTTTCAGGAAGAGCCAAAAATCACATACTGCCAGATCCAGTGAACAAGGTGGATGAGATCACATGGTAATGTTTTTACTGGTCTACCTTTCCTTTGGCTGGCACTCAGCAGTAGCATTCACTGTCATTTTTTATCATACCATGTAAAGACACTCATGAAAGAGGACTTCCAGAGCTGTTTCAGAAAAGGGCAGAATGAGGGGATAAACATTCAGAATGATGGGATAAGTGAAGGAGAATATTTTGAGGGGTAGTAACATTTTTAATTTAAACATTCACCATATGTTTTGATCATACTTTAAATATCAAATCCATCTACAATTTTTCTCTTGCTTTTCTTACTTTTATTACAGGGGTCTCAGCCATGAACCTGAGATGGGAAGAAAACTGTTTCTTTCCATCCATAATACTAAAAGCAAAATAGACCGCAAATAGGCAAATTGGCCCTCATTAAAACTAAAAGCCTTTGTACTTGAAAGACACCATCAAGACAGCCCAGAGACTGTGAGAAAACATTTGCAACCACTTACTTAAGGAGGGATTTATATCTAGGAAATAAATAAAATACTTACAACAAAAAGAAATAATCCAATTAAAATTACAAATGGACAAATAGTTTAAATAAACATTTTCCCATAGAATATATACATATGGCCCATAAGCATGAAAAGATGCTCAGTAACATTATTCATTCAGTAAATGCAAATCAAAACCACAAGGAAATACAACTTCACACCCACTAAGAGAAATATAATCAAAAAGACAGATAATGACATATGTTAGTGAGAATATAGAGAAATTGTAAAATGGAACAGCTATTTTGGAAAACAGTTTGACAGTTCCTAGAAAGATTAAAACTGGCATTAACATATGACTCAACAACTCCATTCCTAGATGTAACATGTCCCAGCAAAACTGAAATCATTTCACACACAAATCTGAAGGAATGCTTCAAGCTTTATTCATAATAGCAAAAAGAGCTAGGTGTAGTGGTGTACTCGTGTAATCCCAGCACTCAAGAGGCTGAGGCAGGAGGATCGTTGCAAGTTTGAGACCAGCCTGGGCTACAAAGTAAGCCCAAGGCCAGCCTGAGCTGCATAGCAAGACCCTGTCTCAAAAAGACAAAAAAAAAATAGCAAAAGAGTGGACACAGCTCAAATGTCCATCAACAGGTGAATGGACAGGTACAGTGTGGCAGCCATACAATGAACAATTATTTACCCATAAAAACAGAATGAAGTTGTAATACAGGCTTTAATCTGACATGATTGCTTGAAAGCAATGTGTTACGTGAAAGAAGGCTGTCACAAAAGGCTCCATCTGTGTGAAATTCCAGAACAGGAAACTCCATTGAGATAAATCAGACTCACGAGTGTAAACATCATATTGTCTCCCTAATGTAAAAAACTGAAAGAGTAAATAAGATCCAAAATGTGCAGTAAATGTTGTGAAAGTGAAAGGGGAAGAAACTACTCAAAAGGAAAGAAAAACTGGGATGGAGGAAAGGAGAAAAGAAAGAAGGGAAAACGATTATATATATATATATATGATAGATATATCTATCATATATATATATCTATCATATATATATATCTATCATATATATATGATAGATAATTATACTACTAATCTCTATTCATCAAAAGGAACAATTTTGTTTTCATTATTCGATAATTTTTTCATGCCTATATCCTGTAATCTGAGCAACTAGTTTGAAGATAACAATACACAATATAGTAACCATTGTTATCTATTATTTTGTTTTGAAATTTTGTATCACAGTTTTTATTCTTTTTACATTTTAAAATTTAAAAAAAAAACTGCCACAGGAAAAAATTCTGCAAAATATTTTAATGTAAAAAATAATTCACCCCTTTACTTCTGTTTATTGCACCGAATATAATAACCAGTCAATAAATTCTAGTTGGCAAAATGAAAAAAAAAATAATTAGCACCAGGGATCAGCAGCTAACAGTAGTCCTTGATTCAATAACAAAAGAAATTAAAACTGAGACAACAGCAAAAGCAGATGTGGTAGCACACTCCTGTAATCCTACTGCTCGGTAGTGTGGAATAGGGGGATTGTGAGTTCAAGGCCATTCTTGGCTAGTGAGACCCTGTCTCAAAAAAAAAAAAAAAAACTGAGGCAACAGCACTCTTTGCGCAAAAGCTTTAGCTGTAAACTTTATTGTAGAAATGAAACAAAATCTACCATCCCATAAGCAGCCCCGGGGTAGAGAGCAGTTAGCCACACCACAGACAGACAGCAGGTTCCTCCATGAGCAGAGAAGCACCTACCCAAGGACACGTTCCACTTTTACGGGGTACCCAAGGAATATCATTGTTTACGATTTTTTTTTTCCCCAGAAGAGACAGGAGTCTGCAGACTGGTTGGAGTTTAATTACTGTGCAAGTGTGAGTTTGCAAATGTGCTTAGAAATGTGTTGTGATTCCCTTTGGGGGATTTTTATGATGGAAACGCATTATAATGAAGGTACAAAGAAGTTGAAGGTCAGTTCTGGGTCATTTCTATCACTATCATGGTTTGGAGGGTTTGCCCCCATATTCTACCTTCTTACCTCAAGGACTACAGTTGTTTGTTCCCTTAATCCATGGCCTGCTTTATTTTCCTCCTCTTGTTGCCCTAAGTGGCTCGCTTTCTCTCAGGCTGCTACTTAGAACTCTGGCTAGTTGCTCCTGTCTTGCAGAGGCTGCAGGGGAGGGAGAAATGGGAGCCAGTGATAAAGGGGTGGGGTTTGCTTTTGGAGGGAATACAAATATTCTGGAGTTAGATAGTGGGGATCAATACACAGTTTGTGAGTATACATTGCAATTTGTGAGTACATATTGCATTGTATACTATAACAAAAGGTCAAATTTTATGGTATATAAATTTTATCTCATTAAAGCCCTCACTTTAAAAAAAAAAGTGGTAGCTATATTTTTTATTGCTGTTTGTCATGGATATAATGATATTTGGTTTGAATTTCAGAGAGTTAGAGGAGCTAGTAGTCCTTAGGGGATGGACTTCTAGGCAGCCTAGGTGGCATATGCAAAGACCCTGTGGCTGGACAGAGCATTGTGCTTGTAGGGAACTCAGGCCTCCAGTGTGGCTGGAGCTCAGAAGTGAGAAATAGAGCTACAAAGAGCAGCAAGGCCTTGAATGCCAGGCTGTGGAATTTGAACCTTGTCCCAGGTTGTGGCCACCATGCAGGAGCCCTTACCTGACAGCAGACTGGAGAACTGAGGTGGGATGGGATGAGGCTATGGTGGATGCCCTAGGTAAAAGAGGCCCACTGTGGGTCCTCAGTCCTCAGAGAAGCCCTGAATTCACCCCGGGGGAGACTGAGACTCTGGAACCTGCCCTTGCCGCAAGCTGCTCTCACCCTCACTCAGGGTCGCCTCATGTTTCTGTGAGCACCCAGGGTGGAAGGGAACCGTCCCAGAGGCACTACCGGGCCTGAGGAGCTGTTGTTAGGGGTGGTCCTCGACTCATGCTACGGTTTATATCTAGATGTCCCCCCAAATTCTCATGCACGCCTAGGTAGGGATATTGGGAGGTGACTGGATCACATGTGTGTGTGACTGGATTAGTGCACTGATGGGCTTGAAGCTGGATGTGATTTGGGGAGGTCACGCCTGGTGGGAAGAGCAGGTCACTATGTGAGTAGCCCGGGAGGGTGTACATAAATCTCTCTCCTCCCTTTTTGGCTCTCTGCTTCCTGCCTGCCGTGCCATGAACTGTTTCTCCTCTGCCATGCTGTCTTGCTTTGGAGCCAGCAGACTATGAACTGAAACCTTCACCAACTGTGAGCTAAAATAAACATCTCCTCCTCAAAGTTGTGGATGTCAGGTACTGTGTCTCTGCAATGAGGAAGTAATTAACACAGTCCAGGAGTGCCAGATTCTCAGATGCAGGACTGGGATGGTGCAGAGATAGCTGCCACCTTTAGGAGTCATCTGCACAAACCAGAGACCCCAGCTTCCTTCCCATCTGTCTCAGCTGCTCCCAGAGAGGCCTGGGCTCCCACGGGTGGTCACAGCCCTGGGCTACCTTTTCCTGCTGCTTGACCCCTGCTCATGCTGGGGCCCCCACAGCTGCCCTCCCTGCCTCAAATACTGGCCCTTTTCCTGTGTCTCTGGGGGTCTCTTGTGGGCGCAATGACAGTTGGAGGATGCACTGGCCCAAGGAGGAGTCTACAGAGTACTCAGAGTTGTGTTATGGGACACCCTATGGCTGCAAGTGAGTTCCGCAGACCATGGCGAGTCACAGTCATTTCACAAAGAAGAAAACGGAGGCAATGTCACTGACTAGCGGTCAGTGGAGAATCCTGAGCTCAGAACCAGGGATCCTGATCCCAGTCTCTTGCCCCCCTGCCCTGGAGGACTGTGCTTGTTAGAACTACACGCAAACCAAGAGTTATCAGGCTCAGGGACACCCTGCAAATGTTTGTTGGGGCTGGGAGGATTTCTTCCGACTGCCTGACAGAGCCTCCTGGGTTTCCCTCACTGTCTCGGTGAAAGGTGAGTAAGGCTGGGGTATCCCCAACATCTCCACCCGCTGAAGGATTGGCTCCACCTAACCCGCTCACCTTCCCAGGACCCACTCACACTCCCCCTCCCCTAGCTGGACTTCGACCCAAAGAGCTGCCTTGGGCCACGGGGAATAGCATGGGCTGAGGGGCCTGGAAAACGGACAGGACTGGCAGGAAGCACAAGTCCCGGGCCTGCAGCCCCAATGCTGAGCCTAGTGCCAGAGCTTCGTCTGTTTGCCCCATCAAGATGGACCGGCCGTTGACCCACCTTCCTGCGGCCCAGATGGCCAAGCCTCCACCCATTGTTCTCCAGGACACGCTGTGGAGGCCACAAGGAATGTGGACCCTGGAGACAGGAAGTGTGGGCTTCCGCAAAATCCCTGCTAGACTCAGGCCTGCCCTCCAGACAGAGACGCAGGTCTTTGCTCCCATCCTGCATTACCCAGCTTGCCGGCTGGGCCACTCTGAGCAAGGTCTTGGTCCTGCCTGGGCCTCTGAAGGAGATGGGGATGCAGGAGGCTTTTTCAGTAGGGTGACAAGGACATATGACCACAGAGGGGCAAGAGTGGATGCTCAAAGGCCAGGCTTTTCCTGAACTGTACCCCTCAGACTATAGATACACCATTAACACCACACACATCATCACATCTACGCAGATGTCCTGCACTTTTCACGTGTGTTCTTGCACTCTTGCATGCCACCATGTAGTTGTCAAACACCATATATATGTTCGTACACTCACATGTGCACACACGTGTCCTCACACTTGCAGGCAACCCCTAACCTCTCTGCCATGCCATTGGCATAACCAACACTTGCTGAGCACCCACTGTATACCAGAGACCATTCTATGTACTTGACAAGAATCTTCTCATTTACTCCCTTCTAGCACCCCATGAGGAAGGAACACAACATCCCCACTTTAAAAAGAGGAAACAGTCACCAAAAGCTATGACTGGTTCAGGATCAGCTGACTTGTAAGCAAAAGAGGCAATGTGTGCCCTGCAGGTACCCACAGGATGCCACACCAGAGTCTCACTTCCCTGCAGCACGGTTTCCCCAGGAGGGAAAAGTGAAAACCGCTGGGAAAGTGCTCTTTGTGTCTCCAACCCCTCAGCTCCAGGTCCTGGGACAGGCATTGGTCTCACTGTCTGGAATCCAGTCCCTGATGCTGGCCCCTTCCTGGCCGAGGAGAGTTGCCTGTTGCCATGAGCTCTTTGCCCTCCTCCAGCTCAGCAGTGGCATCCACATGGCTAATCCGGGATGCCAGGCTGTGCCTCTCTGCCTGGCCTTCCCACTGCCCACATGGGAGAGGTGGCTGTGTGAGGCTTAATAGACTGGGCAGGGCAATTCTCTGAAATCCAGCACTCCTTGGGCCACTGCAGGGTTTGCAGGCTGCAGGTGCCTCCCGCCTCTATTCTCAGGATGACACTGGCTGTATCTCCAGCCCTCGTTGGCCCCTATCCCTTGATATTCCTCCAGGGAAAGTTCCCTCCTTCCCACACAGGCCTCTATGCCTCTGACTCTGCCATTCCCCCTGCCTGTGAGCCCTTCCCCATGCTTGGCGAGCTCCTGCCCAGCATTTCAGAACAGTTCGGGACTCCCAGGACACCTCCTCTGAGCACTCCCAGGATAGGTGCTCACCTCTGTGATCACCCTGGCCCCACTCAGTAGGGCTTATGTTCATCTAGGCACCTGTCTCTCCCACCCAAAGACAGGGACCAGGCCTGGGTCATCTCTATGTCTGGTGTGCCCCACACAGAGTAGGCAAAGCCTGGGCATCATCATTCTTTTTTAATAAATGAACAATAACAGGTTATCGGAAATAGGATGATGCTATACGGTGAGCTTCAAATGTAGAAGAGAAAGATGAGGGTTAGAATCCTGGCTTTGCTACTTCCATGTGACCTTGGGCAAGTTGCTCAGCACCTCTGAGATTCAGCCCCCTCATCAGGAGAACAAACATAGTATCTGCACCTCTCCAGGCTGTTGTGCAGAATCATTACATGAGAAAATGGGGGGAGAGTTCGACAGGCTTTGCAAATGAGCAAGTGGGGTGCAGGTGGGATGCAGGAGCATAGGACGGCAGACCCCTCCAGGAGGCAGGATGCTTCAAGAACAGGAATCTCACAAGGCTGGGCGGAGGAGCAGTGCATTTGAGCGGGGCACAGAAAGGCCAGAAAGACTTGGGCAAGCTGGGGAGCGAGGAGGAGTGTCTTAGGAGGCAAGAATGGCATGGAGTAAGACTCAGAGGCAGGATGCTGGGGCAGCTCACCACTCAACTGTGTCTGGAGCATTCGACAAGGTTCTGAAGCTTCATGAGCTGGGTTTGAAGTAGGCAGAGCCACACTAGGCTTGTTACTTAACCCTGTAAAATGGGCACATAGATACCCTCCTTAAGGTCCCCATGAGCATTAGCAGTGAGATACTGAGTCTGGGTCAGAGATGGCCCATGGTAAGTGTTTATAGCAGGGTCCTGGTTGTAGTCACGGGGTTGCAAGAATAAATACATACAGGACACAGAATTTACAATATTATTTTATGATGGTCACCCAGAGTTAAATACAAGAAAGTGCAGGAAATCTGTCCACAACACTAAAGACCTAGAAAATCCAGCCAACGGCCTGGATCCCACAGCAATGTCCTGCATGAGTCCAGTTGAAGACCTAGAGCCCATGACAATGCCTCCCGCGAGTCCAGCTGGAAGTCCAGAGCCCACGACAATGACTCACGCAAGTGTGTTTTATGGATCTGCGCTGGGAAGGCCCAAAGATCAGCAGTGGAAGCTAGAAAGTCTATGCCAGCAGAGTGAAGGATCTATGCAAGTAGGTTTGAGGGTTCTACACTGGAGCCAAGAAGTGACACTCAAGATAAGGACCAGGGCCCCTGAAAAGTACCACAGCCATCCTCAGCCACAATGAAGTCCTGAGCTCCTCCGATGATGAGAACAGTCGAGTATATGTCAGGAAGCCATTGTGACACCTTCTCCTGGAGATTAAACAGCAACCATCTTCCCCTCCAGAGCCAGGAAGTGATGCTCAGTGTAAGAAGCAGAGCTTTGCAAAAGTGAACCACAGCCACTCTCAGCGACAAGGTCCCAAGCTCCTCTGATGATAATGGCCGAATTCTTATCAGGAAAGCCAGCATGACAAGCTCCTCTAGAACTAATGGCTCCAAACAACGACACTTAGAAGAACCCACAATGCCCCACTCTCCCTCTCCACGTCTCCTTTTATGCTGGCAACTTTCCTCAGGTGGGCTATCTACACTCAGCACCATGCTGATTTAATTCAGCTGGTGTTAAATTGACCACCAGTTTTTAATCCATAACAGTCCTCAAATAGAGCTGCCTCTGGTATCTGGGGCAATTCCAGGGAGAAAAGAAAAAGAAGAGGAAGCATATTCAGTAAGAGAATGAAACTGCAGACGGAATCCATGGAGTAGACACCTACTGTGTCCCCCAGGAGGCTCCAACTTTGTCCCTCATTTCTGTGTGTTGTGGTTACTCAGCTCAAACAATGGAGTATTATTTAGTCATAAAGAAGGATGAATTCAAGCCATTTGTAAGAAAATGAATGAATCATGAGGTCATAATATTAAGGGAAACAAGTCAGACACAGAAGGTTAAATATGGAATGGTTTCTCTTATTTGGGAAACCTAAAATATAAATAAATTTAAGAGTAAAATAGGGCCAGATGCAGTGGCACATGCCTATAATCCCAGCACTCAGGAGGATGAGGCAGGAAGGTCACCACAAGTTTTAGGCCAACTTGGGCTATGTAGTGAGACCAGGCCAGCCTGAACTACACAGTGAGACTCCGTCTAAAAAAAAAAAAAAGAGTAAAATAAAGAAGAGATGGTATGCAACAGGGAGGTTTTTGGAGATGAAGAAGACCAGAGGAAGAGGGAAAGGGGAGGGAAAGGAGATTGAAATGATCAAGATAGGATATATATGCACTGATTCCCCAAAACAAATGTAATTATTATAAACATACACCAATACAAAATTTTAAAAATTAAAAATCAAGCATAAGTATTAGGAGCTCCAGATAAAACACCACAAAGAAGAAAGAAAGAATGTGCAGTCTCACTGGCCACAGCCAGTCTGAGAGGCTGGGCATGCGGGCGGCAGAAGAGGAAAGACCCTCCACGCCCTGTGGCTGCAGTAGGCTGGTGCTGGTTCTAAGGGGCGCACAGTTCCAAGTCCACCCATCTGTGCCCGGAGCAGGGACAGGGACTCAAAAGGGACACATCTGGGTGGAGGCGAGGACACGGCAGAAGCATGAGACATGGGTCGCGGCCAGGGCTGGGCAGGTACACGGAGGAGGTGAGATTGGAGCCAAGATGGCTTGGGGGCTCTGCAAGCAAAGGAGGGAAAAAGAAGGACACACGAGAGGGTGAACCCCACCTCCGCTGAAACTGAGCGCATCACTCCCCTGTCATCCTGTCCAGCATAGGACAGCCGAGAGTTCTGTTGAATGAGTAACTATTGTGATCTGACACATGCTGTCTGTCCCCACAGCTGTAGCAGGGCAGGAAAGCTGGGCGGATGAGGACCGGCCCTCTGAGTCAGAGGCCTGCCTCGAAATTGCTGCACTGCTGAAAAGCTCTGAGTTCTTAGGGAGTACTTGACTCGAAGCCTCAGTTTCCCATCTGCGTAACATGCTGACAATAGTACTGAGGTTGTCAAGAGGGTCCAATGAGAAGCCCCGGGGAGAGCTCAGGGCATCCCCAGCACCAGGGAGACTGTGGTCCTCAAATGTCAGTGCCAACATTTTGCCTGGTGGGCTACAGACAAGTGGGTTTCCGAGTCCCATTGTCTGCCATCTGCCACCATCAGCCTGGGGTGGGACCCAGGAATCTGCATTTCACAGTCCTCTACCCACCCAAGTGATTCTGAGGCAAATGCTGGGGAGATCACCCTTCGAGAGATGCATTCCCTACGCCACATTACAGTCATTTCTTTCCACTGTTCATTTGATCCCAGACAGCCCCGCAAAGTCTGAACCAAAGACCCATTGCACAGGGGAGGGAAGAGGCTCAGAGGTGACACAGGCAGGGACTGGCCACACCAGGGTCTAACCCTGGGTCTGCCAGCCTCCAAACCCATAACTGGTCAGCCGTCCTCCTGGCAGAGGCAGTGTGGGCTTCCCCTGCCTCGTTCATACACCCCCTCCTCCGCAGCCCCATTGTCATTTCCTCCTGGTCTCTGCTAATCTGGCCTCACAGACCATTCCGTTTCCTGCTGACCCACAGCTGCCTCCTTCACTCGGCTCCTGGCTGGCACTTCCTGCCCCCCGTGCCCCCTCTCCAGAAGGGTCGGTAGGGAGGGGCCAGCCAGTGCCAGAGACTGGGCATGAGATCCTCAGGGGGCCTGAAGGGACACTGACCTCCTCCTCCCATGGGGTCTGATCTGCCTTTGCTATGGTGCCGGGAGCTGGTCAGACCCCAGATACCTATGTGGGGAGCGGTGGGAATAAAGAAAGACAAGAGACAATACTTAAGGCAGGAGGAGGAACTGGGAGGAGTTCGCCTCTAGTGGACTGGCTCTCTCATCTCTCAATGTTGTCTGTTTTTATTAGTCAGGGAGAAGCTGGGGGGGGTGCTTTTTTTGGAACAGTGACAGTAACAGGATAATAAAATGGGGATCAAGCTTAGCATTTCAAAGGAAACAAGTTAAAGTTATTATCTTGTCTCAAGATATTACCTTGTCTCGGAGGCTGTGAATATGAGCTTTCCCAACACAGCAGAGAGAGCATGCAGCTATTTGTAAACTTTCCTGTCCCGTGAGGCAAGTCACACTGGCCTTGGGCCACAGGCTCATGGTCACGTAGCATGGTCCCTCACATAATAAACTATTATTTCATAGCCCCTGGTCCCCAACACTACGGGCCCTCCACTCTACCCCTGGGGCCGAGGGCATGTGCCTGGCCGACAGTCCCCTTGTTTATAGACGATAGAAACTCAGTTTTCAGGATGCGATTCTTCCTGGTGGAATGGGAATACAACGGCAGGGGGCACATGGTGGCAGGTCAGGCCCTGTCCTGTCTGCCACCAACGCCAAGTCTGAGACCCTACAGAAAGTGACATCCAAGCCTTTACGTCACCTG
>RJWT010050145.1:0-10896 GCA_004365215.1 Cuniculus paca | reverse complement strand
ACAAATTAAAAATTAAATATCCATCTCAAAGTCTAGAACAGCAAAGTAAAATATATAAGCAAAAGATGCAGAGAAATGAAATTAATGAAGTAAATAATAGAAAAATAGGTTTAATTAATAAATTCAAATTCTGATTTTTTTCAAAAAAAATATAAATGAAACTCCCAATAAATTTATCAAGAATAATATACACCAATTCCCCATGATAAATATATTTATTATGCATCCTGTATATAAACTAACAAAAAAAGTAAAAATAAACCTACCAAAAGAAGGAATATTAATAAAGGCATACAAAATAAAATATAATAAAGAAGTAATAAACACTAGAAAGGAAAAAAAATAGAATTTACAAATCATAGGTGACTACCTTGCAGATTTCTGTGTAAATTTCAAAACTCAATAAAAAGAATAATTTCCCATGGAAAATCATTCAATGAAATTGCTCCTATTATACACCGAATTAAAATTAAATTGAGAAGTCCATTTCTATCTATGGAAAGGTTAGAAAATGCTGTTTTGCACGCATGCTACAGAAAGCACCAGATTGGGACGGTTTCACTGAGAATTCTACCGTATCTTCAAAGACTAGCTCTGTAAATTGCTTCAGAAGATTGAAGCAGATGAAAATTTCCTACTCATTTGTTTTGGAAGCAAGTATAATGCTCATATTAAATTTTAAAAAAATATAGAAAGAAAACCAAGATTGGTATTTCTCATGTAGATCAAACCAAAAATTCTTCGAAGACAAAGAATCTAGTGGTGCTCGGCGGGGGTTAATTCATGGTCAGCTTGAGCGGGAACGCCTAGCTGAACCAAGCCCGCACGGTCCTGGGGTGGAAGCCCCGCTCTAAGGTCTGCCTGCTAGGTTCTCCAGCTCCCAGCCCCGGCCTTAGCCTGCGCGCGGGCGGACTCCAACTTTCAAAGCCCACCCTTCCACCATCCAGTGCAGGCCCCGGGGGTTCCGTGGTGAACCCTTGGGCCTCCTGGTGGGGACTCACGGGGCACGCTGCCCTGGGCTCCGGCCTTCGCTGGATCCTTCGCATCTCTAGCGCGGTGGGACCTTCCCCACTCCTCTATGTTTGACTCTGTGGCCTCGGTCCGGCCGTGGGTCAGTCTTGCGGTGTCTGTGTCCCGCAGGAAATCTGACTCAGAGCATGCGCAGTCTTTTGGGGAGCCTTGCCCCAGCCCTGGAAGCTCTTGTAAGCACTAATTCACGCATTAAGCAAATAATACGCTGTGATCGAGTGAATCCATAGCTCGGAATGTGAACAGCTGCCCATGATCTGTTTGCACCCCCTGTCTTGTCTCCAGGCTTGCTCACACCTCACATCGCTGATAATAATCCCTCTCCTCTTGAGTCCCTGTTGTGAACCTTAAGAATTCAATTAGATATTCAGGCCATTTTACGAGCAAGGCTGAGATGGACACCACTTGTTATTTTGCCCTCGGAACGGAAACAAAATTCCTAATTGAATGGCTCTGTCAAACAACACTGTCTGGAGCATTCTGAAATCATTGGTTAGCGTGCTAATTTCACATTATTAATGCAGACGAGAATTGATTGTAGAGATTCAAAGTAGTATGTCTAAAGTCCTATAGTAGTTATTGCCCCTTCTAGCTGCCCTTGCTCATATTTTTCTTGTTGTTGTTGTAGATTTATCCTAAACTGTTTTAACGTAGGATGACTTGTGATTGGCTTTTATGCCATTTCTACTCTGCGTTTGTTCAATTCAATTTGCTCAATTGTTGAGCACCAATTTTATCCAACCCATGGAGCTAGATTCTAGGCCAATTTCCTATTTTGCTTGGTTAAATTATTTTAAAATTATCTATTTTTTTGTCTTATCTTTTTGTCTTAATTTCAAACTGACATTAAATATAATAATGCAAGTTACATCTAAAAACTATAATAATTATTATTTAACAAGAAGGTCTCTGTACTTAAATTCATAGTTCTTATTTAGTTTTGATTTTCCTCTGCAAAGAGGAGAACATTTCATTAAAAAACTCAGATTTTTTGATGGGATGATTTCCAGTTGAGAAGCAAAAAATGCTCCTCTTTATTTATAGCAGGTTTGAAGTGAGAAATTTCTTTGAGACTTTCTTGCCAGGAAAATCTTTGTTTCCCTAAGGATTGTAGTGTGCTTTTTTCATTCCATTGGTGAGAACTATGTAAATTACTGTGTCACACATTTCCCTTCACTTCTGAGAAAACCAGACTCTTACTTGATTCTTATTTATGACAAAAATATTAATCCATAGGGTGGAAATATTTTTGCCTTTGTCTCTTTGTCTCTTTTCATGCATATTATTTCTATTGAATATAGCTGACCTTCCATGTTAAATTAATTTGAGCAAATATTTATCAAACACATATTATATAGGCCACTTAAGGGCTAAGCACTGGAGACTGAATTGTGTTTTGGTTAACTGGGCATTCATTGCACAGTTTAGAAAACAAAAAGGAAAAAGAACAAAAAAAGCACCAATCAGCTCCATAATATCCTAACTGCTGAGGAGCAAATGGATATGCCACTGTTTTGGATGATAAGTCCACCCCAGCCCATCCCTTTCTCATCACAGTAGCTACAGTCAGCCCTCAGCATCCACAGGTTCTGCATCTGAGGCGCCAACCAACCAAGAGCAGAAAATATTTGACAACACACTGCATCTGATTTGAAGGTGTGCAAATTGTTCCACTTGACACCGTTTTCTAAACAATACAGTAATAAGTGATTCCTGTAACAGACTCGCCGTAATACATAGTACATGTAACCCACAGATGACTTAAACAATGTGGGAGGATGTACGGAGACTGAAATCTTGTGCTACTCTGTATGAGGAACTAGATCATCTGTGAATTTTGCTTTCCTGGGGGAATCCTAGAGCCACTGCACTATGGTTACTAAAAAACAATGGCGGATCTTTTTATGGAAGCTACCTTGTAACCTTTGGAATCCCATGGTGAAGAGTGCATAAACTATATTTAAAAATTAAGATATTTAGCATTTTAATGTTATCATTGATAAAGCATATACCTGTGCTTTTTACTACTACCTGTCTATTCTCTTTTTATGTTTTAAATAGTTTTACAAATCTTAATGCACCTTGTTGTAATCTAGAAGAGCGGCCTCTTTCTCCATTATGATTTATGCTTGGAGCAGAAGGAGGAGGTACAATGAAGTGAGACTACAGACAGGCCACAGAACAGACTTGATAAAATACTTCAGATTTTCTCTTTGAGAAAATCCTCACCGATGTGGAACAGTTGTGTGCACAGCAGTTGTGTAACTATTGTGGTGACTGTAGCATCTTCCTGGACTGTTGAGGTGTACTTTGGTTTGTTTTCTGTTGGTTGCAGTGTGCCCAGAGACACTGCAGCAGGGAAACCTGGACCTGGCAGGTGCAGCTGTCTGTCCTGGAGAGGAAAGAAAAGGTGTTGGCATCATCTTAAATCCAACTTCCCTGACTGTGAAAGGCAGAGAGCTGGTGTCACTGCACATGGATTCTTTTCCTTGTGCAAAGAGATCAAGAGGATGAGGAGATTCTTTTGCTTCAAAATGTTAGAGAAAATATTCAGATTTCTTGCTATCATGTATCGGCCTAGATGAGAGAAAAATCAGTACGATTTGCCCTTCAAATGTATAAAAACCAAGGAAACAAGTGATAGGCCTTTAAAGGTAATGAAAAACATAAGTGGTGGCTGCAGAGAGATTGTGAAGTCAGAGATCAAAGAGTTCTAAGAGAAGGCACAGAGGTGTCAGCACCCAGAGGCATGGGCTTGTGTGAGCTGGGACACTGTGGAGAAGCTGAGAGTCCAGCATTGTCTCTATCACTATTGTGGTCACACATAAGGGCTGCCCAAGTTGGAAAGTACTGGGCTACAGTCCTGGATGATTTTTAGAAAAGACACATAGTGGTAAATTTTGAGAGCACTGAAGAAACCAGTATAAAGTGATACAAAAAATAAATAAAGAAAAATGGCATGCATCTTTTTGCTCTTTCTCAGAGTAAAAGCCAAAAACTGAACATCATGAGAAAGACTATGATTGGAAAATAAAAAGAGTAAGATATGAAATGTACAGCAAACCAATAACCCTACTTAACGCATTCACTATATTCTGTAACATGAGCTAAGACAACATCAACAGTGTCTTGGTTACTTTTCTCTGATTGCTGGGACAAAGCACCTGACATCCAAAGTGAAGCAAGGAAAGGTTTATTTAGCTTACAGTTTCTGGAGATTTTAGTCTGTAATCATCTGGCAGGGTGACTGGAGATTTTAGTCTGTAATCACCCAAGGAAGGGTGACGTGGCTGAGCGGGAGCCGTTCATGGTGGATGCAAGTGGCTAGAGCTAACCTGGCAAAAAAAGAGAAAAACCCACCTCTTTCTGGACCTTACATTGTATGTTGGCTCCACCCCTAGGCGGGTGCAGAACTCACACTGCCAATCTCAGCACTAGACAACAAAGCAATCACAAAGGCTAGATTCAGCCACTTCCATGACTACATGAGGTTTTGGGGGCCACCTAGCTACAAACCAAAACAAATAGTAATGAAAAATGGGATAGGGGAACTGGAGGAAGAGGGAGAGGAAAAGTAGGAAACAGGCAATGGATTTAAAGATAAAGGAACATGCTGCAATGTGTACAGGTAACCATTTTCCAAGATGATTGTAAACTACATGAACTGCAAACATGTAGAAATAAAATTTAAAAAAAATTTTAAAAGACCATAAGAAAGACAGTTCTCATCTGTTTTTAATCTTCACTAACTTTAGACGACTGCGCAATACATATTCACTAAGATTGATAGCTAGCTTGATAACTGGTTTAGTTGGAAAAAATATTAACAGTTTATAGTGCAAGAGAATCCTGAATCATCCCATAGCACCATTATAGTATCTTAAGCAAAGTAAGTATCGACAAGTTCAGAATGGCCATAACCATGTTTTCATTAGTTCTGCTCACTGTTTAGAGCATCCACAGAGTGCTCTTTTTTAAGAATAAAAAGCTGAATTTCTTTGGCAGGAAAGTAATTGTGAAGTGTGTAAGCAAATGAAGTGAGCTCTCTTTGCATTGAAATGTAGAGCTCCCATTTCCCCTTTAAATACTTAAAGGATATATATATTTTATTTTTCGCCAATGTTAGCAAGAAGAAACATTAAAATTCATCTCACCCCAAACCTGTAGTGGTTAAGGGAAAAAAGGAGAGGGATGTTAAATATCAACAAATGGATTTGATAATCTGCACGGTATTTTTGCTGCCAAAGAAGGACCACAGGATAAAAAACACATGTTCCAGATTTGACAACCCTTGGCATCTTAGAAATAACATACAAGAATCCACACCTTAAAACTTCCAGCACCAGCGAAATCGTGCCCAGGTTTCGAATAAGTTAAGCAAGCAAAGCAGAGAAACGAAATGTAGCTAGATTGCCTATAAAAACCCAGGGACCCGAAAAGTGACCTGAAACTCATTTTACAAAAGATAATCCCTACACTTTTGAAGAATTGCCTTCCTATTTATGAAACAGAGCATTTTGGTACATACAGTGTATGACTACATAAGATTATAGGGAATAAACATGTTAGGTTGGATGAGGAAAGATGAAGAGGGAAGTGAGGAAGATTTTTAAGTAAAAAAGAAAAACTGCTGAGTAGTAAAAAATAGTTTTCTGATTATGAAAGTTTTCTAAGTCAAGGATATTGATGTGGTCCCTGGATTCCTAACACTTCAGCACCCCATTCTGAAATGGAAAAGAAAAGTGTATTTATCAATGTGTTTTCAGATTTAAAGCTGAAAAAGACCTCTTTGACCCCGGAATTGAGAAATGCCTTCTCACTTCCTGTGCAAATTTCTAGCATAACCTGTGGACCTCAAGAACAAAAGCAAAGGCCTCATAGTGCTTCTGGCTGAGTGGAGACTAAGCTGGCTATCACTGCAAACCTATAAACCTCTTTTCTTATTTCTTTCTGTTTAATTCATATGTATTGCTGTAACAAAACACCTGAAACTAGATAAATTATAGTGAACAGAAGTTTATTTCTTACAGTTCTATAGACTGAGAAGCCCAAGACCAAGATTCAAGCATCTGCAGAAAAAGTTCTGGTACATTATTCCATGGCAGAAGGTGAGAGACTGAGAGACAGAATGACGGAGGGAGGGAGGAAGGTCCTGAGGGAAGGAAGAAGGTCATGAGGGAGGGAGAAAGGGAGAGAGAGAAAGAAAGAGAGAGACTGAGCTTGTCCTTTTACAGGGAACACATTCTTGAGTTGACAGTCTTAATCTTAGAACTCATGGTCTAATTACCCCTCATTAAACTCTACCTCCCAAAACTGTTGCATTGAGGAGTATGTTTTCAATACTTATTTTGGGCAGTGTATTCCAGCTACAGCATTCATCAGCACTCAAAGTTTTTAGATTTATTCCACTTTTTCTATTAAGAATTCTTTTCTATTCCTAAATTGTTTTTCAAGGAAACTGGCAATTAGAACTTCTAATTTGCATATTGTATATTGACATTGCCTATCATGAGTTGTTATTACAGTCAAAAGAAAAAACAAACAAACAAAACCCTCATATTTTTAACTCTGTGAAATTTTATTAGGATAAGTATATATCTCCATACATAAAAAAGTAATGGTATTTATTAACAATACATCATATGATAGATTATTTATTAATGTGATTTTACTTCTTATGGCAAATGTGCTTGTTAGGAATTAAAGATTAAGGTCCATAAAGTAAAACTGTGCAAATCTGATATACTCAATAAATTGCAAAACTGAATTTTCAACAGAAAGCAGCAGATTCCAAAATCTATGACTTTTTACCATTCCTTAGTGCCTTTGTGACAAATATCTCAGTCATCTACAATATAAAAACTATATCATAATTTATTAGCTATGTCTCTATTGATCAATATTTAGATTATTTTCTGGTTTTTTGGTATGTAACAATCATGCAATAAATACACCTTTTAACTGAATTTTCACTAATATTTATGATTGATACCACACAGTATTATGTGCAAATGAATATTCATAGTTCCCAAAATTTCCGAGATTGGTAAAAAGCCCTTCAAAAAGTCAAAATAACTTTTGTTCACTCCAACACTATTAAGCATAGCTTGTTTCCTAATCTATTAGCAACCTTAAGCATTTTCAAACTTAAAAGTTTACAAGTTCTTAAGGAAAAACTGATTATGTTGTAATTTCAATTTTGTGATTTTTTTTTAATGCTTGGTATCATTGCAGTTATTTTTAAAGGATACTTACATATTTTTGAGAATTCTGTTCATATCCTTTAATCATTTTCCTTTTTTATTGATTTGTGGTGTTATGGTTTAAATATAAAGTGTACCCCACAAACTCACGTATGCAGGGCTTCATTTTCAATGCAGCAATATTCATAGGTAGGGCCCAGGGAAGCGAATGGATCATGAGGACAGTAACTCCATCAATAAATTAACACATTGATGAGTTCCTAGCTGCATGGTCTATTAGGAAGTGATCCCCAGTTGAAGAAAGTAGGTCAGTAGAGATGTGTCATTGAACGGTATATCCTGTCTAACTCCTCCATCTCTGGCTATTCTTTCCCCTTTGCTCTGCTTCCTGGTTGTCATAAGTTGAGCGGTTTTCCTTCATCACACCATCTACTATGATATTTCTGACTTGGAGCTAGCAGACCATGGACTAAAACTCTGGAAAACATGACCCAAAATAATCCTCTCCTCCTACAAGTTATGTATAACAGGTATTTGGTCACAAGCTGACCATTACTTGTTGGAACAAATTATATGATGTGAGTAATAATACTTCTGTCTTTGTCTTTAAATACCTCTGGCTATATAATTAGACCCAAAAAATGTGCTGTTCAATTAAAGATAATGCTCTTCTAAATACTCTGTCTATTCAATGTTTTATTATTTCCTTGATTTATAGGTGAGGAAATGCAGGACATAGAGACACTGAGCTAGCAAGGTGCAAACCTAGGCTTGGAACTCAAGTACTCTGATCACCAGGATGCCTAAGAATATGAACCTTTTTTCTTGATTTTATCTCCTTAGTGACTGCTGAGATTTCAAAGATATCTACGTAGAATTATTAAGTTTTAAGCTTGGCAGAACAATAAAAGAAGTTTCAGAATACTTCTCATTTCCCATAGGAGATTAGAAATAAAAAGTTGTTGAGTTTGTGGACTTTGACTATACCTCTGTTTTGATCTTCCTGTGTCCATAGCTAAATAGCCAAGAAACACATAGATTAAAACTTTGAAGTACAGTCTGATATCATAAACATATTATGGGAACAATTAGAAATATATTTTTAAGCACAGGTCCACTCTCCCATATACTTAGAAATCCTCCCATCAAAAGCCCTTGTGGCTGGCCTCTGTCTCCTTTAGAAGCTTCAGTGGGCTGCTTTCAGTCTGGCTCAGTGCTGCAGGCTGCAGAGCTGGTAGGCCTGATTAAGCAGCTTTCCTGCCCCAGGAGCACTTGCTTATGAGTTCAGGAATGAACTTGCTGACTCTTAACCTGGACTTGCACCTGTGCTCTCAAACTCCCCCAGCCCAGCATCCTGCCCTGCTTCTAGTAGACCGACGATGCTCCTGCTCAAAGGCGCTTCTGTCTCTTGTATCCCTCCATGCTTGTCCATCATATTTGAGAGTGACCTAGTCTTTCTCTGCAGGTCTCTCAGACCCTCTCACAGCATCATTTCCCGCTCTCTAACCCTATCTTCAAGCTTAGCTCAGGGGGTCTTGCCACCCAGAACTTGCACACTCAGCCAAGACAGTGACCCTATTTTGGTTTTGGAAAGATTGTACCTCTTTTACTTGTTAAGAATTCTTTTTGGATATCTCTCCTCAGAGTCACAGGCCTGTGTCCTAATTGCCCAGAAATGTCTGTTCCACAGCAAATGGAAGTATTTTCCAGGAATTCCTAGTGCCCCAAATATTTCCCTATTCTGTGTGATTCCATTAAAACATACCAATCTTCTACGTCTGTTCAGCTAATCTGTTTGAATATTAACATCATTTTTTTTTTCTCCCGAGGAGCACACAGAAACTCAGCAGGACCCTTCATGAGATAATGCTTTTACCCCAAAGTCTCTCAAATGAGGAGAACTTCAGCCCCTCCCTACTAGGGCATTTGAAAGTTCATTAAGTTACTCTGATAGGTGGGCCTCCTCCCCCTCTACCACCAATCTCTGCCTGTGGCTAGGCCTAAACCTAAAGTTTATGTGGGTCAGAGATTTTTTTTCTCTCTCATTTCACAGATAAGAACCGCTCTTCATTTCCGTGTTCAGTGTTTCGATGCCAAAAAAATGTCCATAATTCTCTGTTCTGCATAGCTTGTTACACAACTCAACATGAAATTCGATATGTGAAAATTGGTTCTTTTGCAATTTGTATCTGTATATTGCTTTTTGGCAGGCCTTGGGAAAGGCCTATTTCCTGGCACTAAAAGTAGCCAGTCTTGGCGTGAACAATCCTCAGCATATGGTAAGAGAAGGCGCTGCTGCCCACCCATCAGGTAAGTGCCATCTTTCAGACTGGAGCAGTGATGGATGTCATGCTTGGAAAGCAATGACTGCTGGGAAAGCTGCCAAGCCACTGACTGGCCAGAGCCAGTGAGTAGGTCAGAATGTACCAGGACCTCTGGGTGAGGCAGGCCTGTTCCTTCCCCCTACTCCACCAATGCCACAAGCTGGAAAATGTACGTACAGAGAGGTTCTGGCTTTGGCTGCAGATTTGTTTAGTTGGAGTGGCTGTAGAGTTTTCAATGAGAACAGTAATTTAGCAGGTTAAACATAAATGCAGAGAGTATCAACTTGAGCTTTTAAGACAGACCCTATGTGTCAGCCCTCCAGGTATGAAATGGATGTGATTGTCTCAAAGAGGTGGGATCTAACACTCAAAGTTGCTTCTACACAGTTTATCAAGTAGTTTACCTTCAGCGCCGACTGTCAATCTCAGTCAACTGGACATTTTGATTCTTTTGGAAACCACTTTGTCATTATATATATATATATATATATATATATATATATATACTGAAAATGTCAAATGATCCAAAGAGCACAACTACAAGTACTCAGAGATAATCACAGGCAATGCTTTAAAAAATAAACTTTCTATTAGCAAACAATATTTTATGAATGAGATCACACAAGGTATGCTCACTTATATTATAACTTGCAGTTTTCATTCACTATATCATGAATATTATTCTCTTATTAATGCAACATCCAAGACCTTGTATATGCACACAAACTTTTACTGAAGTACCCCCTTAGGAAGGACATTTAGGTTGTTTCCAATTTTCTAATATTATAACAGTGCTGCTGATTGCATCTTTTTGTACTTGTGCAATTATTACTTTAGGAAAATTCCCAGAAATTGCATTGTTGAGTCAGTGGGAAGAACATTCTTCCCACTGACAGTACTGCTAAACTTTCTCCAAAAATACTTCATTAATTCATATGGTCTTAATGACACTGAATTTTATAAAATTTTATATGAATGAATTAATTTTTATTTGCAGCCAGAGGAAGGATCACTTCTGATAGTTTTCAGATGGCTGAAATAGACACACATGCTGAGGAGAGAAGCTACAAGTCCATTTGGCAGTCACTGGTAGAGCCATTGGTAAGAAGCTGGCCAGAAGCTCTGCAGAAATAAACACATGCAATTTTCATTATTGCAACTTCATCCAGCACCAAGATAATCCATAATCACACTGGTTTATCTTTTTACCATAGTTTTTCATTCTAAGCCCCATTTCATGTTCTGTCTTCTTAGACTTTCCCTTGCATTTCCCTTCTCCTGTATTTCAACAAATGAGTCCTCTTAAAACTTTACCAAGATCAAATAGAAGCCCTAGGAAA
>RJWT010050144.1:0-10894 GCA_004365215.1 Cuniculus paca | reverse complement strand
ACCATGCAAAACTTTCCTTCAAAATTAATGGAAAAACAAGATACTTCCATGACAAAGAACAACTCAAGGAATTCATGACCACCAAACTAACCCTACAAAGATTACTAAAGGACATTTTAGAGAGAGAAAAAAAAGGACCACAGTCTCAGGAACAATGTCAGAGGAGGACCATCAAGTGGGGCCAGTCAATTGAATGGAGAGGAAAAATAAGGAGCCAATGGCAGGAAAATAGCACAGCAGAGCCAATACAGTGCAAGAGGGCATCAAGGCACTAATAGAAAAAGAGGCATAGTGGATCAGGAGACAGAATTCATCAATATGCTCTATGCAAGAAACACATTTTGCTAGAAAGAAAATCCATAGTCTGAAAGTCAAAGAAGAGATAACAATGCCCTATGTGACAGGGAGCCAGAAAAAAAATAGGGGTAGCCTGCCCATTAATTGCAGAATGGATAAGAAAGGCATGGTATTTCATTTGATGGAAACCTACTCAGCTATAAAGGAAGATAACCTCAAGGCTCTTGTAGGTAGGTAGAGGCAACTGGTAATAGTGCTCATGGATGTAATGGATCAGAGTCACAAGGGTGAATTTTGTGTTGTCTCCATAGCATAACAACCTAAAGGTGTTAGTGGGATCCAAAATGCACAATATATATTGGGAAAGTCAAAGGGGAGGAATTATGTAAAAAGGGAAGGAAATGACCACTATTAATCTATTATCATGATTTGAAATTCAGATTGTATTTATAGTTCTGATTAGTTTCATTTTATTCTGATTTGTTTGATTGTATTATACTTGATGGCATGGACAGCTATCTTAAAGATAAGAAAATATATAGTTGCAGCCATCAAAGACATCCAGGTATCTTGTTTCAAAACCTTCTATGGCTTTCATTGTTTGTTTTGATTGATTTTACTCTATTCTGTGTGGTTTGATTGTAATATGTCTGAAGGTGTAGGCAACTAATCTGAAGATAACAACTATTATGGTAGCCAATGCTATTTTGTTAATATCTTAAAATTCTGTATTGCTTACATTGTTCTGCTTTGTTTGTTTTGTTTTGTTATGTTTTGTTTTGCTTTGTTTCTACTGTTTTAGCTTGCTGTATTTTGTTTGATTTTACTTATCCCTGATGGTATGAGCAGGTATACTGCAGATAACAAGAGGCATTATGGTAGCCTTATCAATTGCTTTTTACCCTGTTTAGAAGTCATGTACCATATTCATTGCTTTGTTTTGATTGACTTTACTCTGTTTTGTTTCATTTGGTTGTATTCTTTTCAAAATAAAAAAAGTAATAATCTAGCAACAGAATGCGAAAATAAGCTAGGAGGTAAAAAAGATAACTCTAACAATCATGCTGTATCATAATACTAGTGAATAAATACTATCAAAGTAGTTAAAAACTTTATAAAATAATTAACCCATGTTTTTATTAATATTAAAAAGATTTTGTGGAAATTTTATATTTTGATGTGAAAAACAATAATTTGAATTTACAAAACTTTTCTGTTCACTTTTTGATTACTTTTTGTTTAATCCATAGATTGAATATACTATAGGTTGATAATTCATGCATCATAGAAACTCAGATTATTTCCAGTTGAGGGACATTTAAATTAATTGCTAGTTACAATTTTGAAAATAATTATATTATAATTTGGTTGAATAGCACTCTAGCATGATTGTTATTACTATAAATGTCCACACATATACATAAAGCACATCTTAGATTTAATTTAGTAACATATTGGACCTGATGATTTGTAGATGGTTTAATTTTATTTGTACTTTCTATTCATTTACCTGAATTATTTCATCTTAATAGCTTTATATTAGAAATATTTGAAATTTAAATACTGTTTTTTTCATTAAAAATGTTTTTTTAAAATTAAAAAAAATGCTGTACGAAAATCATCACTAATCCTGAAGATATTCAACATCCCACAATGAAATGACATATCTATTAAATCACTATGTATTACCACCCTATTACCAGTCCCTAGAAATTATCAGTGTTCTTTTTGTCTTTATGGATTTGCCTGTTCTGAACATTTCAAATAAATGAAATCATACAGTATGTGATTATTTGATCTTGGTTCTCTCAGAACAAAGTTTGATCACATTCTGGTGTACATCATTACATTGTTATTCTTATGGTTGACTAATATTCCATTGTATGGATTTACTGTAACTTGTATATTTATCAGTTTATGAAAATTCAGATTATTTTAATTTTTGGCAATTATGAATAATAGTTCTATAAATGTTCAAGTTTTTGTTTGAACATTGTTTTTCAAATCTCTAAATTTGCTGGATAATATGATAATTCTGTTTAGCATTTTTAGAAGTTGCTAACTTGTTTTTTTTTTACTACTGCAATTTACAACCTTTGTAGCAATGTATGAGAATTCCAATTTCTCCATAACTACACTCATGTTGTTTTCCTTCATTTTCATTATCATTATGGCCAAGATAATGAATGTGAAATTATTGCTATAATTTTGGCTTTTTGTTCTCTAAAAGCTAATGTTATTGAGCATCTTTATATGTTTATTGCATTTGTATGCATATTTTTGAGAAATATCTTAAATTTTTTGTCTGCCTTTGAAATTTGATTGTCTTCTTGTTTACTTGCAAGTTTTCAAAACTATATTTTGAGCATTTGACCTTTATCTACATATGATTTTCAAATGTCTTTCCCATTCTATAATGTGAATTCTGAGCTATTTTTTCAATTTCTTGGTGATTTGATTCACAAAAGTTTAACATTTCTTGAAATTCAAATGATCTTTTTTTGCTTATTCTATGTTATTTGTTCGTATCATATATAAGAATGCATTGTAGAACCTGAGTTCAAGATATATTCCTCTGTTTTCTACTAAGGTTTTATAGTTTTACCCCTTATATTTGGGTCTTTAAGACATCCTGATTTAATTTTTATGTCATTCTTATCATGTATAATGTAATTATTTTGTGCATAAATATCCAGTTGTCCTTGCATCAATTTTGAAAAGACTTTCCCTATGAAGTACTCTTGACACCCTTAATTAGCCATGGGTGATTTATATTGGCCAAAACCCTTCCAAACTGACTCAAAGAAATGGAAAATCTGAGCAGAACTATACCTAACAGAGGTACATTGTGGTAAAGTTTTCTGTATACCTCTTTTTCTTTTCCTTAAGGTAGAGATTGTGTCATCAATTTGACGATTTTTGATTTTTTAAAATTTTTTACTTTTTATTTATATTCATTAATCATACAAATTAAAGTTTCCTTATGACATTGCCCTATGTTCATCTATCATACCTCAATCATGTTCACACTTCCATCCATCTTCTCTTGCTTTCCCCCTGCCTCTTTTACTTTCTTTTTTTCTTTCTAGCTTTCTTTCTTTATTTTTCTTTTGCATGTGTGGAAAAAAACATCAAATGACTGTGTTTTTTAATCTGTCTTATTTTACTTAAAATTGTGTCTTTCAATTCAACTTAATCCACTTTCCTGCAAATGATGTGACACCATTCTTCTATACTGTTGATTAATATTGCATTATGGATATATGCTACATATTTTTACCCACTCATCTGTTGACAAGCACATAGGCTGTTGTAAATACTGCTTCAATAAATTTGGGCAAGCAGGGATCTCTTTTATGAAGTGAATTTATATCCTTCAGGTGTATACACAGAAGTGGTATAACTGGAGTATGTATAGTGCTTCTACTTTTAGTTTTTTGAGAAACCTTCATACTGTCTTCTATAATGACTGTACTAATTTACATTACAACTAACAGAATAAAAGAGTCCCTTTTTCACTACATCTTTCCCAACATTTTCTATTATTTTTTCAATTTTTTGTTAAAAACCATTTGGACTTGGGTGAGATAGAATGTCAACATGACTTTGCATTGAATTATCTAATGATTAATGATATTATTGCATACTTTTTGTGTATTTATTTATTTCACATTTGTACATCTTCTGTTTTATTTTAAAGAGAATAAAACCAAACAAAACAAAACAGAATAAAGCCAATCAAAGCAAAACAGTGAAAGTGATGCAGGACTTCAAAACAGGATAATAGGAAATCAACCAATGCTACCATAATGCTCTTGTTACCTTCAAAGTTGCTGCCCATACTATTGGACATAATAAAATCAAACAAAACAAAAAAATAAAACCAATCAAAACAAAACATTGAATAAAACAAAAACAATAAAATGAAGCAAAACAAAACAGTGAGAACAGTATTGAATTTCAAAAACAATACAGAAGAAAATCCCCAATAGTTGCTGTATTGCATGTTGTTATCTTCTAAGTAGATGTTCAAACTACTGACTTTAGGCCTGTAAAATCAACTCAACAATATAAGCATTAAGTTGTTTTCATACTTCAGTTGCTATCACCTCAGTCTGTGTTCCTCTGAATCAGCCAGTTGCTTATGGGAGACAGGGAGAGCTCAGCTCTTCTTGTCTCCCAGCCTGTCTGCTGACTGGCTCATGATAAGGGCACTTCCTGTTTCTCCTCCCAGCCCACAGTTACTACTGGCTCACAGGAAGGGTGTTTCTTGTTTCTCCTCACATCTTCTTTTAAGAAGTGTCTTTTTAGGTCATTTGCCCATTTTTTTACTGGGTTACTTGGGGTTTTTTTATTGTTATTAATTTTTTAAGCTCTTTATATATTCCAGATATTAGTCATATGTCACATGAATGGCTGGCACAAAACTATTTTCTCCTATCCTATAAAGTCCTTCCATTCTGTTATCTGTTTTCTTAGCTGTACAGATGTTGTTTATTTGATGGAATTCCATTTATCAATTCTTGCTTTTGTTTCCTGAACTTTTGGAGTCCTATTCAGGAAATTTTTCACTATGCCAGTATCTTGAAGTATTTTCATTGTGTTTTCCTATAGTAGTTTTAAAGTTTCAGATATTACAGAAAGATATTTGATCACCTTCGAATTTGTTTTTTTACATGATGACAGAGAGGGGTCTAGTTTCAATTTTCTACATGTGCATATACCCAAAATCACCCAACATTTGTTGAAGATACTATCCTTTTTTCCAATAAAAATTTTGACACCTTAGTCAAGAATGAGTTGGCTGAAGATACATGGATTTATTTGGTGCTCCTTTATTTTGTGCTGAGGTCTACATGTCTATTTTAAAGGCAATGCCATGCTGCTCTTGTTGTTATAGACCTGTAATATGCTTTGAAATCAGGTGGGTGGGTTAGTTAATTTTCTCTTTTCTGGGACAAAATACCTGACACACATGTTTTAAAGGATGAAAGGTTTATTTCTGCTCACAGTAGAGGTTTTAGTACATAGCTGGCTCCAAGGAAGCATAGCATAACAGAGAGACCTCACAGAGGAGAAATGGTTAATGGTGTGGAAATTTCAAGGCAACAGCAATCAGCAAGCCTGCTTTCCTTCTCTCCCTTTATATTCCATCCAATCTATAAGTTTATTGATTGGTGCCACCCACACCCTGAATGGAGTTTCCATTATCCACAACCAGAACTATGCTAAACCTACTTACTTATCATACATCTTTAATGCCAGTATCACATACCCTAAATTCAGCAAGCTGTGAAAAGCTCCACCTATAAGCACATGAGGCCTTTGTGGGGGGATGTCTAGATAGAAGCAATAACAGAGAGATTGTTTGTTTCTTTGGTTTTTTTTTCCTCATGTTTGCTTTGGCTATTTAGAGTATTTTGTGCTTCCTTGTGAATTTAGGATCTTTTTTTCTATTTCTGTGAAGAGTATCATTGGTATTTTTATACAGATTGACCTGAATATTATATTAGTCATTTTCTCATCCTGGAGACACAATTCTTGGCCCTTAGAACTTAGAGGGGAAAAGTGTATTTTTGTACATTGTTTCAGGAATCTCATGCTATGTATGGTTGACTAGCTCCAAGGAAAAACTGACATGATAGAAGACCATGGTAGAGAAGAGCTTCTCATATGATGGCAAATAGGAAGCAAGGGAGAAAAGAGGGGGCAGGAAGGGTGACATTCCTTTCCAAGTTACACCTCATCAACTCACCTCCAACCATGCCCCACCTCTTAACATCAAGTCTACTATAAATGCATCAGTGGATTAATCTACAGATGGAGCATAACATGCCCATAGTTCAATCACCTTAAAAAGCCCCATCTTTGAGCAAATGAAATTTTAGAGGACGTTATTGGTCTAAACCATAACAAATATATAGATTACTTTGGTAGTATGGATGCATTAATAGTATTAATTCTGCTAATCTATGAATATGGGAGACTTTTCCATGTTTTAGTATCCTTGTCAATTTATTTCTTCAGTTTTGTAATTTTCATTGTAGAGGTCTTTCATACTCTTAGGTTTCTTCTTAGGTATTTTATTTTATGTGAGGTTGTTGTTGATGAAGTTACTTTCCTGATTTATCTCTCAGCTGACTCATTGTATATAGAGAAGGTAAAATTTTTCTATGTTGATTTTGCATCTTGCTAATTTATTGATTTATTTCATCTGTTCTAGAGGTCTTCTGATGGAGTCTATAGGATTTTCTATTTATCAAGTTATATCATGAACTAACAGGCATAATGACTTTTTCCATTCTTATTTGTATCAAATTTGTAATGGTATCAGTCAATTTCCTGTCATTGGAATGAAATACTTGGTATTTACAAATTAAATGTGGAGAAATTCACTGTGGATCATAATTTCTCTGGGTTCAGCCATGGTCATTTGGCTCAAAGCAAAAATGATATGGTAGAAGGGCATAGTGAAGTAAAATTTCTGAACCCACAAAAGTCAGAAAACAGAGAAAGAGAAAGCTAGGGAGAAGAATGCAACTTTTAAATTCATGCCTTTAGTATGTACTTCTTCAAACTAGGTTCTCTCTTGACAGCACATCACTGATGAGTGTAGCACCCCCATGATCTAATCAACTTTCAAAAACCCCACCTCTGAACACATGAGAGTTTAGGGGATGTTTCACATATAAAGATAACATTCTGTCTCTGGCCCAAAAACACCCATGTTCATCTCATTATGCAAAATGGATTTAGTGCGTGTCCAAGAGTCACTGAAGTCTTAGTAACTACAATATAGCTCAAAAGCCCAATTCTAAAGTCTCCTTTTAGACTGAAATCCCACTGCCATAGCCACTGTAAAAATCAAATAGTTAAATACATTTAACACTCAATGACACTGAGTAAATATTTCTATTCCAAAGAGGGAGAATGGGGAGAAATATAAAAGAATTGGTCCAAAGCATGATCGAAACTAGAAGGGTAAATATTAAATTCTTGTTATGGTTTGTGCCTAGATGTCCCCCCAAAGACTCATGCAGTCATGGGGGGTGAACCTTTCAAAGATGGCTGAATCTAGAGTTTGTGATTGGTTCATGTCTAGTGCTCGGATTGGCAGTGTGAATGCTGCACCCACACTGGGATGAATAGCTTGCATACAATATAAGGGTGTGAAAGTGACATGTTCCTACTGTTTGCCCTTTCACTCTTTCTGATATTGTCATTTGCCACAACCACCATTAACAGTGGCTCCTCAGCCATGCTACCCTGCCTTGGAGCCAGTTGAGTATGAACTGAAACCTCCACAAACTGTAAGTTAAAGAAATCTTTCCTTCATTAATTTTGGGTGTTGGGTATTTTGTCCCAGCAATGAGAAAAAAGTAACCAAAATAGACTTTGGCACCAGAAGTGGTGTTCAAACCCACGTGGACATATGCCCAGTAATTCAGGCACTCAACCCCTACAGACTAGAGAGAAGGAAACCTAGCTATTGCTCCAACTGGCAGCAGACCTCAGTTTAATCCACATGGTGCTGATTTTAGGTGCATACAGAATGAATGAGTTTTGAAGTTAAAAAGGCTTCCACTCTGATTTCAGAGGTCCTGGAAGGCTAGGCAGTGTGCCCCTGAGAAGGCAGGGTGTGAAGCTGTGAGGATGAAGTCAAAAGTTCTGGGGAGACTCCAGAAGTTTGGAAAATCCAGGAGTGTGAATCATCTAAGTAAACCTGCAAGGATTGAGCAGAGGATCTAAGAGAGAAGTCATGGGAGCTACAACCATTGGAAATGCCTTGGGAAAGGAGTCGTGCAAGTTTTTTGGAGCTCATAACTTACTAAATATTGCTTCAGGTGCTGGGCATAGACCTGCAGGATGTAAGTTTGTCTTGATGGTTAGACTTGCTTTGGACCCAAAGCTTTGTATTCCCTTCTTTGTAACTTTTGGAATGGAAAAGTCTATCTTGTGCCATTGAATGTTGGAAGTATTTGACTTTCTTTTCATTTGTACAGGTGCTCTCAGCTAACAGTTTGCCTTAAATCACAGAGGAGACTAGACTTGGACTTTTCAGCAATGATGAAACTATTAGGACTTTGGTAACTCTTGCAGTTGGGCTAAATGCCCTTTGCATAAAGGAATGTGCATGAGTCTTTGGGGTTCCAGGGATGGAATGTTACAGTTTGTATTTGAATGTCCCCCCAAAGCCTCATGTAGTCATGGGGGGGCAGATATTTCAAAGATGGCTGAATCTAGAGTTTGTGATTGGTTCATTTTCTAGTTCTTGGATTGGTATCTGCCACAACTGCCATGAACAGTAGCCCCTCAGCTATGCTACCCTGCTATTGAGCCAGCTGAGTATGAACTGAAACCTCCACAAACTGTAAGCTAAATGAACCATTCTTTAATTTTGGGTGTCATCTATTTTGTCCCAACAATGAGAAAAAAGTAAGCAAGACAATGTTATAATTTCATATCCAGTATCTGGGGCATATAATGGTAAGATGTGAGCTACAAAAAGTTTGGGAAGCCCTGTTGCAATTGTCTTTCAGGTTTGCAGCTTACATGGCCCCTCTCTGGGCAGACTCCGTTCAGTGCCTGTAGATGTACTCAAGAGATATTCCCTTTCCTGTTATCGCCAACTTCTTGTGGTCTCTATTGCACTGTGAGCTTCACTGACAACTTCAAATCACCCTCTCAGGGGCACTTTGTCTGGCCTCCAAGGCCTTCCTTTTAAATCTGGATAAAAGTCTCCATGATCCCCCAATTCTTGCATTCTGCATGCCTTAAAAACTAAGGCCGTGTGAATAATGCTACATCCTCTGCTAGCTCAAGCAGTATCCAATCTCCTTTGGATCATGGCTAGAGTGGTCTAGGTCTGTCTGAATGATCCAAAGCAGGGAAACACTTTCATAAGAGAATCTAAGTGAATAAAGTGCCCTGGTCTTCTCCTCTCAAAACAAAGTCTTTCAAAAAGTGTCCCAAAATGGCAGAACAGTGAATGCCAGCAACTCAGCTTCTCCAGGACAAAGTGTTTAGAGTCTGCAAAACAGTAGCTTGAAGAGGAATGTACATTGGAGTGTACATGGGAACCATGAGGGAGCTGACAAAGGAGAAGAAAATAAGATTAAGTGATATAGAAGACATAGATCATGCTGCAGAGGACAGACCACACAGTGCTGCTGATGGTGACTGGCTAGCCACCAGCTGGGAGGCAAATAGGACTGAGAAAGACTTCTGCAGTTTCAGATAGCAGGGAGAATGTGAGACACTGCTTTTGGAGCAGCCATACACAGTCAACAGTTGGTAAGTAACCTCAGTAAAAAGCACCCAAGATGCTGGTCACATGGAGCAGGAACTTGCAGTGATGCCATTGTAGGGAAAGGCTGGGTGTTTGAACCGAGATCTCATAACAGCCCTTGGCTACTTTGCATTGCCAAGTTCCCAGAGATGAAGGAAAGACAGCCATGGAAGACAGTCAGCAGTTGGAAAGCAGACTTGGAGAGAGACCTGCTGAGAGGCAGGGGATACTGAAATCAGACACATCTCTTACCATAGGCCAGTTTCCTACATAGTCATGGAAGCTCATGTTGGTACTCTATTCCCTCTGTGAGCAGATCTCTATACCCAGCACTTTTCCAGAGGCAAACTGCTTCCTTAGAATTTGACTATGAACAAAGACACATCCTGGCCTGAGTTCTGCTCCTTAACCCTAGGTTGAGGAGAGTAGGGATGTGTTCAAAGCAAATTTTCCTCATTATTCTCTTCTAAATATATAATAACATACACTACTATTAATAGAACAATTTGCCCTTCTCCTATTACCTCCTTCCCATATCAAAGAGCCGAGGACGTTTTTTAAGAGAAAAATAAATAAATAAAAATAAAACAGACTTTCAAAACAGGCTAATAGGAGAGTAACAATAACTAATATATTGTCTATTGTTATCTTAATAGTAGATACTCAGAGTACAGATATAGGCATGAAACATTGTCCAAACAATGTTGCACAAACCTTTATTTTCATGAACTAAGAGAAAGCTCTATAGCAAAAACTTTTTTGTCTTTTTGAGGCAAGATCTCACTATGCAGTTCAAGCTGACCTTGAGCTTACTTTGTAGCCCAGACTGGCCTCAAACTCGAGACAATTCTCCTGCCTCAGCCTCCTGTGAGCTGGGATTACAATTGTGTGCCACCACACCCAGCTAACAAATTTAACTATTTTACGTATATGTATATTTTTTATTTTCCCTTCCTTCTTTTCCCCTTTCTCCCACCACAATTCCTTCCCAATTGACAATAACTGTTGTACATTTTGGATCTTATTTATGAATTCAATTTCTCACAGTAGTGAGATAATATGATATTTACACATGTGAGTCTGATTTGTTTCGCTTATGAGTATGGTCTTAAATTGCATCCATTTACTTATAAATGTTTCAAGTTTATCCTTCTTAATGTCTGTGTAATACTCCATTATATTTTTAAAAATCCACATCCTTTCTATCCATTCTTCAGTTGATGGGCATTTGGGTTGTTTCCAAGATTCAGTTATTATAAATTGTGCTGATATAAATATAGGCATGCATATAGCACTGTGGTATGACGC
>RJWT010050143.1:0-10896 GCA_004365215.1 Cuniculus paca | reverse complement strand
ATTTCAGAACCATTTCTCCATATTTATCGGGAATTTTGTATCTTATCGAGTCTTTCAGTTTCTTACACTAGGGAGACAATCCGGTGCTTACACATGTGAGTTTGGTTTATTTCACTTATGAGTATGGTCTCAAGTCGCATCCATTTACCTATAAAAGCCTCAATGTGATCCTTCTTTATAGCTGAATAGTACTTCATTATATAAAAATACCACATCTTCTTTATCCATTCCTCAATTGATGGACATTTGGGTTGTTTCCAAGATTTGGCTATTACAAATTGTGCTGCTATAAACATGGGTGCACATGTATCACTGTGGTAAGATGATTTCACTTCTTCTGGGAATATGCCCAGAAGCAGAATAGCTGGGTCAAATGGGACTTCCAGTCCTAGCTTTTTGAGAAACCTCCAGACTGACCTCCACAGTGTTAGCAACCAATATTACAATGAGCTTTCCTGTACATGAAACTTTGAACCTTTGTGTAAATACATGTTTAGGACAAATGTCTAGCAGTGAAGTTTCTAGATCAAAAGGAATGTATTTTAAATATTTAGTATTGTTGTCCTCAAAATAGTTGTTTCATGTTATGGTGTCACGTATCTCATGTGAGATTTCCTGTTTTACCATCCAGGTATTCTTATGGTTCATACATTGTGTCAACTTGAGAAGTTTAGAAGTTTAACTGAGAGAATCAGCAGGGAGCCAGGGTTCTTACTTTGTAAATATCCTCATCCTGTGCAAAGGAGGGCAAGGACATTTTTTGAGTGTTACACCCACCCTGAAGGTGGGGGGGATGTGGCCTGTGTACAATTTAAGGATAGAGAAGAAGCTTGCCTTTTGTCTTTTTTGCTCTGGCTGCTGCCTTGAAGTATTGCCCCTGTGCCATGCCACCCTGCCTGGAGCCAGCTGATTATGGACTGAAATCTCCAAAAACTGTAAGCTAAATAAGCCTTTCCTTGCTTTGCTTTGAGTGTCAGGTGTTTGTCTCAGCAACGAAGAAAAGTAACCAAGACAGGTGTCATCAAACTTTGTCACTTTTTCTGGTAACAAGCTTAGAAAATTTTGTTTATGATTCCAATGGGTTTGTTTTTTAGGTTTCTCCTTTTCTACAAATCAACTTTAATGAAATAACAGTACACTATTTTTGATGTGCATAGAATCTGCTAAGGTGGTGATAGAGAATAGGAAACAATTGATATTTTGAGTGGGAAAACTTTTTTAAAATTTTATTTTAGAGAAAATAAAGCCAAGAGAAATAAAACAGAATAAAGCCAATCAAAACAAGACAGTGCAAGTGACATAGGATTTCAAAACAAGATAATAGGGAATTAACAATGACCACCATCTTCAGAAGGAGACACCCCATATATGCTATATTGTATATTGTTATCTTTTGAATAGTTGATCAGACTACTGGTTTTAGGCCTGCAGTCAGTGAAACACTAAGCACTATAAGCATTAAGTTGTATTTTACCTCATTAGCTATCATCACAGCTTGTATTTCTCCAGATAAGCTGACTGCTTGGGGTGGGAGAGATGTTGGTTCTTCTTGTCTCCCTGCCCATATGCCTGAAGGGACTGGCACCTGGCTCTCCCCTAATCAGCCCATACATGGTGTCAACTAATAGGAGGTCTTAGCTTCTTGTTGACTTCTTTTCACCTCCCCCACAGTCCACAAATGGCACTAACTTAGAGAAGAGGGCTGGCGTCTGGCTCTCCCCCAGTCAGCCTGCACATGGTGCCAACTCACAGGAGGTCTTAGCTTCTTGTTGACTTCTTGTTCTCTGCTGCAATCTGCAAATGGCACTGACTCACAGGAGAGGGCTGGTGTCTGTCTCTCCCCCCCAATCAGCCTATGCATAGTGCTGACCCACAGATCTTAGCTTCTTGTTGACTTCTTGTTCTCTTCTCTGGCTGTCTGCGAATGGCGCCGACTCACAGGAGAGGGATGTGTTTGTTTCTCCCCTAGTCAGCCTGCACATGGTGCTGACTCACAGGAGGTCTTAGTTTCTTGTTGACTTCTTGTTCTCCCCCACAGTCCTTGAATGGTGCTGACTCATAGGAGAGAGCTGGTGTCTGGCTATCCCCCAGTCAATCCATGCATCTGAGTGGGACAACTCTTTGAGGACATAATGCAACATATCTAGAATTCCTGGCTCATTTCCACCACACCAGTAACTTCTCTAGTCTTTGTGATAACTAAAGCATTCCATACATACCTTCAAAACTATCTTTGAGGTGTACTGTGTAGTTAAGAATCAATGAGTTAGATATCTCAATCTTTTTTCCAACACTTAACAGTGACTCAAAAGCCATCTTAAACAAATGCCACATATTCTGTGAAGAAGCTACCTGAACTTTACAGTGTGCTGGAAAGTACTAAGACAACTGTCCCTTAAATTCCACAAATATATATTGCAGGGGAAACACTGGGGATGTAACCATGGAGGTCATTATCTGCTGGTGGGAAAAATAGACATGTAGATTATAACCTTATGCAACTTGCAACATGATCTAAATGAGCAGGTTAAAGTGAGGATGTTACAGTGTTTTTTCTAACTGTTAAACCTTCTGAGCTAAGTATTAGAAACAAGTGTACAAGAATTTGCAAAGCCTAGACTATCAATACAAAGTTGTATAAAACCACATAAGAGAAAGATGCTGATTCAGTTGTTACAGTGAGAAAGGTATTCATGAAAAAGCTCTTTGAAATGTGTCTTTAAGGATGAGTGGGATTTCAAATGGTGGAGATGAAGAGAAAGGCACTGTCGATAATATCATCTTCTGGCTGTATGTTCAGTCCCTCGAGTGCAATCAGTGTCAACATCCTTAGGATCAGCAATGTGAGCTACCTCTGAAGAAGGAGTAGTGGGGATGTGGGTGGTGTCCAGACCTTCCTTGTGGAGCAACTTGCTGCTCTGTGTGGTAACATTGTTGGGTTGGAGCATCGTCAACTCAGGATATAATTTGAGAGTGAGGTGTAAGCCAAATTGCTGAATCTTTTGGGAAAATATGACATAGACCTTGTAATCTGTCATTAAGCAATTAAAGTATGCTTAATTACATAAATTACAATATACTGTCACCATAGGTGAGAGATGGAATTTAAAAATTTCTTGGAAAAAACTAGTCCATAAATATTGCTTTCTGACCTCAAGTAGGGGAAACTTATACACACTTTCTCTCCCAAATATTTAATCCTTCTGATTACATCAGAAATGCTCCATTAGAGGCTCAACTATCTGGTTTGAACACCTGCTGATCTCTTTTGAAAAAAGGTGTGTGGACCTCAGGGTGAGAACCATCTACAGGGATCTGACAGGAAATGTGATTAAGAATAGGTGGTGAGGATTCAGACTGCTCAATGCAATCACCAGGGGACCTTTACAAACATCTGCAATAGGTCCTGGGAAAGTTTGTTTTAAAAATAAATCACTCTCAGATGATTCTAATAACCAACAGGATGGAAAACCATAGAATCCCAAGGAATTGGTCAACTGGAGACCTATGGAAAAGAAGAAACAATTTGAGAATCCATCAGTCCATTGAGTGCCACATTGTCAGAATAGATCAGGAGTTTTATGGAGATCAAGAAGACAGGACATCTTTTTCTTTCATCACTTAATCCATATTCTAAACTTAAACAAACTTAAGTTTAGAGGGATAATTAGATGATTACATAGTCAAAAAGCATCTCTAGGCCTAAATCATTATGTGTTTGGCTCTGAGATCTGAGAAAAATATAATTAATTTCTACTTAGTACCATTTAAGCAAACCAATAGACTTAAGAGTAAGGCAAGTGGGGAACACCAGAGACTGTTTATTATTTAGTCTGCATGATAACATTAACAGATGGATTCCAGCGTTGAATCACAATAAAGCAAGCCCATGTGTAACATCTAGTTTTTATAATCACATTAAATCGATGTTTATTTCCCCATCTATTTATCTCTTCCCCTACTAAAAATGAATCCTTCATTTATATAGCACTTTGATGAATATTCATGTATTCTTAACTGTCTCAGAAATCATCCCAAAATTTTTTATAGTGTCTTCTACCAAAACACGCATGTTACCTTCTGCATGCTGATATAGTAAGAATTTTTGGAACTATTGAATTGTTTCTCATCTCCAATAGAAATGAGTTTTCATTTAAATTCTGTCAGCAACCACTAACCGGTAAGGCACTACAAGAACAATAAGTGACATACGGCTGATCTGTCCAGGTGATATTCTGAGAGCCTGAAGTAATCCCTATCAAGTGACAGAGCTGGTTCCTCACGATCCTGTTTTCCTGCAGGGGCATCTCTTCCCATAGGACAGCAAAAGGGATCCATAAAAAACAGTTCACTGAGGGCAGGTACTGATAGTAAGGCTGGTGCCAACTGAGAGATGCTGCATGGTAGAGTAAGGTAGCTAGCAAAAGCTGCTAAACTTACTAATGGGAAGGGAGTCAAAGGCAGCCCAAGGATAAAGCTGATTGGTGTGAGAGAAGGCCCAAAAATAGTAATCAGCCACACTACATTAATGCTGGTGGTATTTGTTTTGGCAAAGGAGGCATATCATTGCTCAACTATGAATTCTTTGTTGGTGATGGGTGAGGTACTCAGTGGGTTTCACTGGAATGCAAAGGACTCATCCAAGAAACAATCCTCATTGGAACTGGTGGGGGAAAGAGGCACTCTCGTTTGTTACTAACTAGCTTATTACCCTGTCTGCAGAATTCATTCATTCAGCAAGCTTGTTCAGAAGACAGTGTCAGACACAGAAAAATTGCCCTTCCTTCCTTCCTTCCTTCCTTCCTTCCTTCCTTCCTTCCTTCCTTCCTTCCTTCCTTCCTTCTTTATGATGCCTTAGGTGCTAGTGTTAAAATGGTGAATCAAACTTAAATCAAATATTCTGGTGCAATAATTCTTAACCTGGGACCCAGTCCATATCCCAGGGACACACCCTGGAATCTGTGGACAAGCTTCAGAGTCATTAAATGTGGAGAAGGAAAAATTGAGTCATTATTTTTACCAATCTCTTACTGAAATCTAGCATTTGAATCTTTATGAATGTAGGCAACAACCCACAGCAATATTAAAGGTACTTGGGCCTCTGTCACCAAAACAAAACATAGACATGTTTATGTCTTTTTGCTGTGTTTTTGCAGATAGCTCAAAAAATAAATTGTCCTCATCACTACTCAAAAATTGTAATAGGTTTTAGTCTCACCATCACTTTTTTCTTTAACATGCTAATGAAGAAACACATGTGTAACTATAGTGCATTTATATCCTAACATTTTCAGATAATTTGTTTTTGTGTGTTTGATGCCTTCTGTCAAAACAATGGTCTTGTGCATATTAGCATATGCTCTACCACAAAACTATATCCCAAACTCTGTATTTTAACACTTCAGTGATTTGATTTCAATATACTGAGTTTCTTTTATAGTCATATGTGTTTTATTTTATGAATTTAAAAACTTTATTATGAGAACAAATTCATAGGCTTCACCACATACCAAAGCTAACCTTGGCACAAAAGGATTATGAATCCACCTCCTGGTTAAAAAAAAAAGTCTTACTAGGCCTTAAAGAAATAATACTACAAATATGTAATTACAGATAGTGCTAAGAGCTCTTTTTAAAAAGTCTAGGAGTGAGAGATGTCAAAAGCAAGACCTGTGTCTTGCTCAGTGAGATCCACCTGGATTCTGCTTCCCCAGAAGAATGTCATACTCTTCTGCAGTCAACAATCCATTAACCAGAAAGCTTTTTGTGTACTGAAAATTGAACTCAGGGCCTTTCCACTGAACTGTATCTCACTTCCTTTTCATTTTGAGATAGGGTCTTGCTAAGTTGTTAAATTGCCCAGGCTGGAATCAAACTTGCAATACTTACCCTCCCAGAGTGCTGGGATTACAAGTGTGTGCCACCATACCTGGTCATGAAAAATGTTAATGAAGCATCTTTTCTGTACCAGGCCCTAGATAAGCAGTGGGAATACAGCATTCCTGACTGCCAATCTAGCGAAGGAAGTTAGAACAAACAAACCACATACAAGGAAACACAAAACCCAGTTAGTGATGGGAGCCCTGAGAAAAGTGAACCAAGGTGAGGAGATGAAGAATGACTTCCTGGCTCTGCTGTGCAACACCTGGGGGCCAGGAAGGGTTTCTCTAGGTAGGTGACATTTTCACGAGACCTAGAGGAGTCGATCTGCAAGAGATGAATTTAGCATAAAGTTCAAAGATCCCTGAAATGGAAACAAGTAAACACTCAGTATCCTTGAATCCAAGAACTCAAATTGTTTAAAGGATGGTAATTGTTACCCTGCCATATGTTAGTGTAGGAGAAAGAACAAATCACAGGCATCAGAAGAGGGGTGGTCTGAAGGCCAAAGGGACACAAGAAGCCAGAAACAGAGCATGGATATGGATTAAGTGCCTAAGTATATGCCTGTGTGGACCTTCCACATGAAGGGTGTCTGTTCATGTCCGTGTGTCCCTAAACCTTTCTTAGTCCAGTTCACCACTGCCTACCTTTCATACAATGTGTTCCTCTTATTAGAGGTCCCTCCTCACTCCTGGAGGCCATCCATAAATATATTTTTACCTGACACTACTGCAGCCCTACACTTCTGATTTTTCAGGGCCTGAAGCAGTGGAATAACCTTTTTACTACAGGGAAAAGCAGCTATTTGCCTTCAAGTTGAATCTTAGTCTTTCTCCTGAAGCTTCCTGGTAATCATAAGAATCCTGCTCAATGGATCTTTTGCCAGCCAGGTCTAGAAAAAATGGTTTCCTTGGCTTTCCATATTTGATCTAGAAAAATCACTCCCTTTCCTAATGAAAAATAACACCAAAGCTCCTATCTGGCAGCAGCCTCAAGACATGCTGCTTATATATTCTTAAAAATCTATAAAAGTCCTACCTAGTGGCTATTAAACAAATTTATATAAGGCCTTTCTTTTGTTAAATCCTATAATTTCTAGGGAGTATTGCAAGGTCACAGATCATTTGGATCAATTCTGAATAGTATATTTTGGCTGTGTTAGTATGCAAATGCCATAAAGACATGAAAAATTGTTTTCATTAAAAAAATGGTTCAACTGCTTCTATCAGGATATCTTATCTGATTCTTCTATCCTTTCAATTGCCTATTCTTGTCCATAGCATCTGAACACATACCATATTTATAATGTCAGAAGTAAATCAGTGGCGATTTGACATCTCTTATAAAACATAGCTTGCCAATTTCTTTCCTAAGTGGTCTTTCGCTTAATCTGTGGTGAGATGTGAAATATGAGCTATGGTCAGACAGTGGGTCTAACTCATAGCAAGAAAAAGATGACATAAGTCTCATCTCTTGCATTTATTTGGATTCTTTTGTTTATTTGATTGTTTGTTTTTGTTTTTGTTTTTGGTACCAGGGATCGAACTCAAACCTTGTGCTTGCCAGGCAGGCGCTTTGCCATTGAGCAATATCCCAGGCCTCTTGCATATATTTGAATGAAGAAGGAAAAGTAAATGTTAGAAATATTTTCCAGAATCAATGGCTGAGGCACAAAGACTTTTGGCAGAAATTTCAATTACAATAAAGTCCTCCAAATCCTTGAATATCCATCAAGATATACTTTTTTTCCTGTTAAAGTGATTTTTTAAAACAGGAAAAGAAAAAAAGAAAAGAAAAGCAAGCAAGAAACAAACAAACAAAGTAAGAAACAAACAAAGAGAGGGGAGGAGAGAGAGTGGAGAGGAAGGGAAGGGAAGGGAAGGGAAGGGAAGGGAAGGGAAAGGAAGGGAAGGGAAGGGAAAGGAAGGGAAAGGAAGGGAAGGAAGGGCAAGAAGACAGTCCAGTTAGCAGAAGGAGCCTGGGACTTGAAATCAGTTGTTGCAAACTTCAGATCTAACTACACCACTTATTCTCTTTGAAACCCCATTCGGTTTTATTCTGTATTCTTTAGTTTCTCTGTTTTCCTATCTATATAATTACAGTGTTAGAAAAAGTGACTTATAGGTGCATGACTGTAATCCCAGCACTTGGAAGGCTGAGGCAAGACCAGCCTGAACTACATAGTGAGGCCCTATCTCAAAACATCTAAATACATAAAACCTGTTACACCTCTAAAATTTTAAGAATTTCAGCCTCTTTAATTACAATAAGTCCCGAGTACTAAGCAGCAGATTCCAGCAACATTCCTAAGATGAGCACAACAGCTGGAAGCTGAGGAGCCACCTTGGGTCATTAAGTAGCCAAGTTGTTTTCAGTGAAGCACAAGCTCCAGGGAGCCTGGGTCTCTGCTAATCATTGAGCTGCCAAGCTAGCCCTGAATTACTTCCACAAGAGAGATGAACGCTTATCATGGAGCCTGGGGATGTAACTGAATAACAGAGCACTTGTTTAGCACAAATGAAGCTGTAGGTTCAATTCCTAGCACTAAAAGAATTAACTTTTTCTATAATTTTTAGCTATTGTTGTCTGTCATATGCTGACAGTTCCAATTCCCATGAAAAATACATACAATACTATTTCTCTCTGTCAGAGTATCACAATGCAAAACATGCCACTAACGACCAAATCAGCCTCCACCACAACTGTTTCTGTGAATCAAAGGATTTACCTGGAAACCTTGTTCCTGTCACTGGGTATTTCTTCCTTCCTGCTCTAAGCCACTATCAGTGACGGCAGGGCCTGCCTGGCGAGTTTCGAAATAACGTGACAAAGAGGAGGAAATGAAAGAGTTTCCCACATAAACTGCCTCATTCTCTAGACTGTTTTACCATTGAGTGACTCCTGGGTTGGGTTTAAAATACAATGGGTAGCAATGTTCTAGAGAGCGGTCACTGGTCTGGAAATTTTAGCTTCTTATTGACCACCTAAACCTCCTGGAGCAGAACTTGAAAGTGATCTAGTTCCTACCTACATTTTCACAGAAAGATTTGTGAGAGAGTTACCTAATACCAACTCAGTTGGGACTGTTAAAGATATTACCTGCAAAAACAAACAAAAAAGCAAAAAAGGTACCACCTGCAGTGCTGCAGGGGTGGCCCAAACAGGGCTAGTCCCTATTGATTCACAGTCATCATATCACTTGGAAGGCTTTGCTTATGGCTCTGTAATTTATTTATATATTTATTTATTTATTTATTCATTTATTTATTTTGGGGGACACCAGGAATTGAACTCAGGACCACACACTTGCCAGGTAGGCACTGCACCACTGAGCTAAATCCCCAGCCCAGTGAGTCTGTAATTTAAACTCAGTTTTGACTTTTGCAGAATCCCGAAATGTCAATAAAACATTGGTTCCAGTTCCTATTTCCAAGGAATGTACTATACAGATGATTGCCAATTGTCTTTCCCTAAAAACATGCTTTGCAATACTTATGCAACCTTGGAGATAGTGATGCATCTTATGGACCATCTACTAGACAAGAAGCATGTTTATGTAACACAAAACTTGGTGTAAAATTTCCTGACTTTCCAGACCCCAGATACCCATCTATGAGTCCAAGGCTGCCAGGTTGAGAAGGCTTGCCTTTGAACCAACACCAAAAGAAATTTTAAAACCTCAAAAGTCATCTAATTTTCTCCCTGAGATAAATTCTGCACTAACGCTCCAGAACAGAGAAAAGATTCAATAGATTCTAGAGGTTTCAACTGTTCACAGGCTTCATTGCTATTTATCATCATCAGTGAGGGCAATTTACATACCTCCTCCCCATTTCCTGCTCTAAAGTCCTGTTATGGTTCTTTCTAGATGTTCTCCCAAAGCCTCACACAATCACAGATACAGTTTTAGGGAAGTGATTGTATCATGGGGGTGTTCTCGTGATAAGTTTATAGCTACATGTGATATTGGGAGGAGAATCAAGATAGTGGAGTGGTGAGCAGTATCTAAATTCGGTCCCTCAGAGATCCAGAATCTAAACACTGAAAAATAACTTGGAGAAGTAAAAAACAGAAGTAGATTGCTAGGAATGGAGAAGAAACTGATAAGACAATTGAAAGCTACAGAAAAGTTTGAGAGACAGACCACAAAACACTCTGTGTTCTCTTACAGGCTCCTGGTTTACAGCTTGCGGGGAGGTGAGCCTGGTTCTACAAAAGCAAAGTAGGTAATGGGGGTCTTCAGGGAGAAATAATGGCAGTGGACTGTGCCAGTGATGCAAGCTCCAGGGCATACCCACAGCTGTCATGATCTGCAGAGACAGTGCAGAATTTTACTGTGAGAAGGTTTCCTCCACATAGATGATAATAGCCAGATAGGAGCTCAGCACAGGCTCACACCAATATTGCTGGAAAGTGCTTGGTTAGGCAGCATTCTGAGAAGGGATTGCTTGAATCTAGGACTCAGAACAGCTGAGGGACAGCTTCATCTCAGGTTTCCCAATGTTACTCTCCCCCAGTGACAGAGTGAAAGACAGCCACAGGAGATAGCCACAGACAGGGAACAGGCTAGAAATATACCCCTTCAGGAGTCTGAGCTCTGGTTTGGAAGAAAGTGAGCCCCATCCCCCACAGTGGAAGGCCAGGCCCAATTTGAATTGCACTGTGCCTGAAAGTGCTGGCATTAAGTGCTTTAGCCCTTGCTGCACTGCCTGCATCCAGCACAAATTGGCAGTCTGATTGCCTTCTATATCTATGGGTACAAGCAGAGACGTGTGTTGTCTTGGACATTGCTACAGCCTGAGCTAAACAGACGGGCAACTTGCAAATCCACAGGACATAAGGCTAGGCAGAGAAAACTTGTGAATTGCTGTACTCCAAAAGTGAAGATCCAGGAGGAAAATTACTCATTTGAAAATACAGAGACATATTTTTTCTGTTTTTGGATTCCTTTTGTTTTCCTTTCCTATTACTTCTTCACTAGTTTATTGGGGTCTGGGAAATTTTTCTTTGTCC
>RJWT010050142.1:0-10900 GCA_004365215.1 Cuniculus paca | reverse complement strand
GATCTCTGCCTGAGGCACTCGGCCAGGTACCAGTGAAAAGCCCAACTCACCAACACATCCTGGTGGGAAAACAGGCTGAAGGACCAGAACTTGGAACTGCGAGCTTCTTGCCATTGTGGATTTTGAAGGACTCAGAAAGATCTGTTATCAAGTGAGGAAAAACTCTGATGTGTATTCATGTTCAGACTAACTCTATCAAACTTAATGTGCAGATGAATCTAGGTAAGCCAACAGTGTTCAAACAGCCCCCTTCTTCCTGGCCATTTTTGGATGAAAACTTCAGCACAAGCACCTTGAAGATGGCCTCACCAGCAGGAGGATGTGAATGGAGCTGGGAAACCATCCAATCTAAGCCATTCACCCTCTCATATCTCCCTAGCAGAGCTGAGTGTGTTTGAAGGGTCAACGTGTTTCTCTTGACAAGCTGTTTGTTCTGACCGGCCTGTAAATATCTTCAAGGGAGTAGCCATGTTGTTTTGTAGTAAGGCCATTACCGGCACCCAATGGGCAGTAGACACTAAGTACTTAATAAATGCTGCTGGTGTGAGTACTTGTGATGGCAGGAAACGAGCAGCTGTGAAGAGCAGATCCCAGAGCATGAAATCAGTCTCAGTAGGATGGGGAAAGCAGGAATCACTGGCCCTCACCGTGATGCAGAAGGAAGGCAGTGGGAGATGCTCTTTCAGGCTCTCACAGTGACCTGGAGTTCCAGAGGCTTGAAAAAACATTTTCCGATACCAAGTCATAGTAGCTACAGACCCAGATCCAGCAGTTAATTTAGAAAACCAACAGAAAAGAGACTTCTCATCCCTAAAATTCATAAGCTACTTGTGTTAGTCTAGGTTCTCTAGAGAAACAGAATTGTTAGGTTAGATAAGTAGGTAGATAGGGATAGATAACTAGATAACTAGATAGATAGATAATGTGTGGGTTACTTTCCTTTTGTTGCTGAGACAAAATAACTGATGCCCAAAATGAAGGAAGGAAAGGTTTATTTAGCTCACAGTTTGTGGAGGTTTCAGTCCATAATCAGCTGGCTCTGAGGCAGGGTGGTGTGGCAGAGAAGTAATAGTTCATGGAGACAAAAAAAGCAAAAGTAGTGAGAGCAAAAAGGGAAGAGGAGCACATGAGGAGGAGAGCATAGAGAAGACTTTTTCTGTCCCTTATATTATATGTATGCTACCCGCCCCAGGGTGAGTGTAGCACTCACACCCATAATCCCAGCATTGGACAATGAATCAATCACAAATTCTAGAAGTGTACCCCATGACTGCATGAGACTTTGGTGGAACATCCAGACACAAACCACAACACATAGATAGATAGATAGATAGATAGATAGATAGATAGATAGATAGATAGATAGGCAGGAAAGCTGAGTCTCACAGTCTAACTGTGAGTCCAAAGATAGGAAAAGACCCATGCCCCAGTTCTAAAACATGGAGAGAAAGCAAATTTTCACTCAGCCTTTCTATTGTATTCAGGCCTTTAATTACATGAGGTCTGTCTAGACCTCACTCAGAAATACTGACATAGACACATGTAGAATAATTTGCAAACAAATATCTGTGTGATCTGTGTCCTGGTCAAGCTGAGACACAGAAACACCCATCACTCAATCCAGGGAGGAATTCTAGCTGACCTGCTAGAGTCCTTTACCCACTCAGAGCAGCTGCCCCATGTCAAGGGAATGGGTTAAAATGAGCGACCAACCTGAGTTTAGTCCTCCCTGAGCCCCAGGGATCACAGCATCATGAGGATCCCTCCATTTGGACCCCAGGAGATAAAAGGGGAGATCCTCAGAGGGAATGAGCAGGAGTGACAAACTGAAGATGCAACATTCCTCCCTCGGGAATTTGATCTGAAACCCCCTCAACCACGGAGCCTCAGGACTGGACTGAATGTCTCAAGCAGAATGACCTTCCTGTTGTCACTGTTTGCTCCCACTTTGGATTCCAGGACTTTTTTTATTCATCCACCCTCTGCCTCGGTGCACAGCCTTGGATCCAAATCAACCTCAGTTCTAAGACCCAGGTTAAACACATCCTTTCCAAGACATCTTTCCAAGAGTCTCCTGAGCTTTATAGTGACAAAAGTTACCAAATGACACCTTATCGGTCAACTTGCATTGTCACAGCGGAACACAGACAGAGATATATCCCCACATGCTTAGGTACAGCTGGGCACATAATGAGTCCTGGTATCCCAGCTCCAGTGCCTTCTTCGAGTCTGTTCATTGGGCTCCAAAACAGGGCTCATTGCCACTTGTGTTTTTAGAACCATCCCGACCATTTTGTTACATAAATTTTGCATCTTCTCAAAAGAATTTTTGGACTAATTAATTCTTTCCTTCACTTGCTTTTCACAGTGCTTAGTAAGTATCTGCTGTGAAGGGCAGTAAGACAGGGATGCTGGAAAAAAATAGAGAAGACGAACCCATGGCTCCAATCCCTGAAGTCCTAAATGAAGGGAAAGTTGATTAAAATAGTCTAAATATTTTTAAAATTATTTTTTAAAGGTCTTTTTTCTTCTTCTTCTTTCACAGACTTTGAGCAAAGCAAAAAGCTACGGTCCTGGTCTGTAAAACTATAGGGATAAATAAGTAATAACTTAAACAAAAACTAAAAAGTGAAAGAAAGTCTGGCAAATTCATATTGGCTTTATGGTTCCACCACATGCGAATGAGTCCCTTGCTCCCCTGGACCTTTTCCTGGCTGGATTCAAGACCATGCTCAGAATGACCATCAGTGCGCTCAAGTGATGTGACCATATTTTTGCAAAGCACAAATGCTCCTTTCTCAGCCTCTCACATGTGGGGAACGTTAGCTGTTGACAGCTGCTTGCAGAGATTTAGTGTGGGGATGTGAGGGTAATAAGCTTTGGAGTCAAGGCACTAAGTGTTGCAGAGCATCTTATTTGGTTGTCTTGAGGGCAAAATTCTTCCCAGTGCAGGAAGATAATGAGGAATCTTAAAGGGTAAACAATAAGCTATGGGTGTGTGTTAGGCTAAATATTGGCTTCCAAAGATACCCAGGTTCTAATCTTTGCACACTATGAAAGTTACTCTGCATGACAAGATGAACTTTGCAGATAGTATTAGGGATCACGAGACAGGAACAGTATCCTGGATGGTCTAGGTGTGCCCAAGATACAATCATGACTCCTCCTAAAATGAACACAGAGGAATATTTGAGTACAGAAGGGAAGGTGATACATTGAGGATCCGAGGCCAGGGACTGAGTTCAGCCTATGGAAGACACAAAGGAAGAGACAGAGTCAGCCCTCCTGACTCGTAAGGGCTTGTTCTGAACTTGTAACTTCCAGCACTGTAAACGAATGATGTGGTCTTTTAGTTCAGGTCATTTGTCACAGCAGTCACAGAAACTAATACAAGGAGTTCAAGTAAAAGGTCACATCTTAGAGGGTAGGATGAGCAAATACTACTGAGGAATTAGTTCAGTTTGTCACAAGGTTTGGGTTGCCAGGGATGTGATTTACATTTAGCACCCTGTCTAGAATCTACAATCTCCCACAGCCATCTTTAAGTGACACCTGATTTGCATTTTTCAGAGCTTGCCTGAGGGGAGAAATCATTATGATTATTAAGCTAAATACACTACACATTCTGTCATTTGGGGTTCTTGTGTGTCTCCTTAGGAGGATGAGGTAGACATTGTGACCATCCAGCTGTCAAAGGGAAGACCAAGCCTGAGAGTGAACGCGGAAACTCCCCCACGTCACGTGGTTTACTGGACACTGCCACGGGCCACCCAGACTCGTCTGTGGTAGTGACTGCCCCTGGCCCCTGGACGGGCTACCAAGTAGACAGCTTCCTTCATCAGTCCTCTTTGGGGTTGAGAAATTGCCCCCTTTCCAAAGCAGCCACCCCCAGGACTGATCACTTAGGGGGATAATGGTACAGGTCCCCTGTCCCCATGCTGTCTGGTCTTCAGATCACCCTGCAGGGTCTGCTAAGAACTTTCCTGGACTGCTCCACTTCTCTGGGCCCTAGCACTACCTCCTTCTCCCCTCCCATTGGTGTCGATTCCAAGATAACCTGCTAAGTCTGTTGCACACAAATCTCCATCTCAGATCCGCTTTCCAGTGACCTGAGCCTAAACACACAGTCAGTGCATGCTGCTGGGTGAATAACGAAACCAGGATTCTGCTTTAAAGTAGTGCTCCCTGGTGGAGAAGAACACATTCACTTATAAGACAGAGCCATCCCCTTTCCCACGGGAGGAGCGGGGCTGGTGATGGAAGGACTGCAGTGGAAGAAACGGGAACACAACACGGGTGGTGCGTCTTCCAAATTTCCTTTTGCATTGGCGGAGACTGTTCCATGAAGCCTGGCCTACAGCTTTTGTTAAAGGTGAGCTGAATAAATAGCACATGCTGATGCAAGAGGAAAATTCATCCATTCCAAAGAACAGTGAAGGATGAGGGACACCGCAGTAGGTCAGTTACTGGTGGGCAAATGACCCCAAGAATTATCCAGGAGAGGAGGACTTCTTGGTGAGAACAGCACAATTTTTAGCAACAGGAAATTACATCTAAAGCCATTCGCATTTAAAGAACTGTCACTTGTAATTCTGGGCTTGTTTGTCAGTGTGAATTCTGTGCACCTACAGATTGGTTTCCACAGTGTAAAGCCCTTACCTGGTACTTTATTAAATATGACCAATGATCAGCCAGTCATTAAAACAGTACTTCCCGAAAAGCTGTGGTGAATATTTCTTTTGCTCCAATGAAAATGCTTCGTTCTTAAGAACTTCATTCTAAAGCTACCTCACCTTATAAAACCGTCCCATTTTATACAAGTCAGCTACAAGATCCAGGCATCTCCCCTGGCTTACCCATAAGATAGAAAACATACTATAAATTTGTGAAAGTATCTTTTTTTTACTGGAATGACGAGACATGCTTTACATTTTAAAATGGATATTTTATAAGACTGTAACATATTCCAACCCCACAGCCCTCTCTAAACATTTCCTCGAATCTTTTTAAAGACATCAGAAAGCTACAAGGGTTTTAAAAAAATCAAAACATGGAAAAATGATGATAAATAAGTAGCCTGCTCATGCCTTTCAGCCACCATGAACAGTCTTGTTCTGTTTGCTTGCAAATGATTAAGACAGCAGATTTTAACACTCTCCTTACCTACAATAGTAACTATGTGAGACAATAAAAGTGTTAATTAGCTGTCGTGATAATCAATACATAATGCATTCAATTCATAAATCATCATATTATGTATCTGGAATATTACATAATATTTTTCAATTAAATATCTTAATATTAAATTTTTTAAAAATTAATGGACAACTTCCTGCTGTCTGGGACCAGCAGTGAGCTGGCTTGGGAGAAGCTCATGGAACACTTATGGGTTGAGAATCCGTCAGGGGCAGCATAATAGTGAGAAATAGACAGCATTGTTTTATGCTGTCTGCGATCCACTTGGAATGTAGGAGCAGGAAGGCCAGAATGCAGTCAGACGCATGGGATAAAGTCTTAGTGAGAAAAGAGTCTCATTGATCATCCACTTCATTTATTAAAAAATATCCACAGTGTGAAGTCCCATATAAACAGGAAGTAAAGTACCAGTTGTCTAAGGCTGGTGAAGAGCTCAAAGGTGGGCAGGGGCTTACATTCACAGGGAATCCAGGTTGCTGACCTATCTTCACTCCAGCTGTATGATGGGGCTTTGATTTCCCTATCAGTAAAGAAACCATTTGGGGTCATCTTTGATGCACCTGTGCTTCCTGGGGAACAGAACCCCTCCTCGATGGCAGCATTGAGCTGCTGGATTTCATCCCTTCCTGTGCTCTGCAGTAAAGGACCCATGGCAGTGGTTGCCCACTCACAGAGAATGGCCAGAAAGATGCAGCTCACCCAAGACATTGAATGGACCATCTCATGAGTGGACAGAACTTCAGGGAATGCTTTGCCTGCTATACAGCAATAACGGTATTCTATAATACTCTCAACACGAAACATAGGAGAGAAGACTTTTAGCATTGGTTCCTTTAAAAAGCAATTACTGTGGACTAATATACAAATTCAAGTAAGGATCAAAATTATTATAAACTTTACTTTTCCTCTTTTCTGATTTTGTTGATTTATTTTGGTCATCATTGCATGAAGGTATTCCAAACACTACCATGCAGTGTAGAGAATGAGAAAATGGAAACATCAAAATGTGAAGGTTTGTGGAACACTTTCTATTATTTTTGACTTAGATAACATTGAATTCAGATTTGAGTCCTTTAAAAATATTAATAATATAAAAGATTCTCTTTATCCAATTTTCAAATTTCTGAAAATTGCATTATTTTGCAGCTCTTGATAAAGAATATATTTGAATCAGAAAAAATAGAGAATTCAAGAACTGGAAGACAGAGACACCACAAATTTTCTTTTCATTCCACAGAGTTAATCTAAGAGCTTGTAGTAATTAGTGGATATAAATCCCCACTTCATCAGTGACAATTCTGCTAACTAAATCTTCAGGGCAATTGTCAAGGGTTAATGTATCACCTTCACAAAGACATGTTAAACACACAACTCTGGTGTCTGTGAAATGTGATCATTTTGGAAATACCATCTGTACTGATCAGCTTTCCCCTTGCTGGGAACGAATGCCTGACACCCATTACGTAGAGGAGAAGTTTGACTCACAGTTTCACAAGGTTTAGTCCATGGTTAACTAGCTGTAAGGCAGAAATGTCATGGTGGAAGAGCATGGCAGAGGAACACTGTTCATCAGAAGCAGAGCACAGAAGAGCATCAAGGAGCTATGCTGCTTGGAGACACCTCCTCCGATTGGGTCCCACCTCCTAACAGCATGTTCAGCTACAAATATCTGGGTTCATTCACTGATGAATATATCACTCCCATGACTCATTCACCTCTCCAGAAGTCTCTCAATGTATCAAACTGAAAATTAAGATTAATCATCATAAGATCTTTGCATGCAGTTTAGGTGATAAGATCATTATGGTGGCACTTGTCCAATACAATTGGGGTACTTACTAGAGGAAGAAAAGAGATATAGACTTAGGGAGAACACCACGTAGTGACTAACACAGAGCTTGGACTGATGTGTCTACCAGCCAAGAATCGCCAACCACACTAGAAACCATGCAAAATGTAAGGGATAGAATACGCTCCAGAGCCTTTGGGTGAAGCACACATTGCTGGAAACTTGATTTTGAACTTCTCACCTCCAGAACCATGAAGAAGTAGATGTCTGATGTGATAAGACTTAGTCTGTACTACTCTAGTCCTCTCTTACTAGGATTTCAGCATTGCAGTTACTCACAATGGTCTGAAAATATTAAATAAAAAAATCCAGAAATAATCTTTATGTTTTAAATTGCTGATTATTTCTGCTGAACAGAAATTCTGTGCTCTCCTGCTCCATCCTGCCTGGGACATGAATCGTGACTTTGTCCCATGTGTCCATGGTGTATGGTCTACCAACTCATTAGTCACCAAGCAGCTCTCTGCTATTAGACGTGGTACTGTAGGTCTTGGTCAAAGAACCCTTATTTTATTAAGGGACCCAAACTTCAGGGGTAGTGATGCTAGCTACTTAACTACAGCATGTTTTTGTAGTTGTTCCATTTTATTAGTGTTCTTAATCTCTAATACTGCCTCATTTATAAATTAAATTAATGGTTTGTATGTGTGATCACCAATTGTGATGTCAACTTGACTGGAACAAGAAACACCTATTGGACTAGTGAAGCGCAGTTCTGGGTGTGCCTATGGTGATTGACACGGAGACCAGCGAACCGAAGGGGAAGACCCACCCCAATTGTGGGTGCCACTCATCAATAGGATTGAAGCTTCCTGATACTCAGGACCTCGCACTGGCCAGGCAGGTGCTTATGCTGCTGAGCTATATCCTTGGCCAAATATATGTAATATCTTCAGGTTCAGTGGCACATCCCTGTAATTCCAGCTACTCAGAATGCGGAGGCAGAAGGTTCACAAATTGAAACCAAGCCTCGGCAACTTAGTGAGACCCTGTCTCAAAAATAAAAAGAGCTGGAAATGTAGCTCAATAGTGGAGCACCCTTGGGTTCAATCCCCAGTTACCCCTCCCGAACCCCCCCACCACATACATAATAATCCTTTGTGGACCTGTACCGTAACCCAGTGACCACAGAAGTGTTTTGCTTTGAATCAAATTGGGGTAAGTTTTAGGACTCTGTGAGACAGGATATGAATTAGATCTTCTTTTTTGGCACTAGACTGAATGAGTTCTCAGAGCGTGACAAGGTAGGTGATAGGCTTAGGGCACAGGGAGTGCTGCGCGATGGATTTGATATGATTTGTGTTATTTTACTTCTACTGTAGCTGATGGTGTGTTGTTTCACTGTGCTCCTGAAATTACAGCTCAGTGGGCACCCAAAGGCTCTGCCCTCTCCTGAAGCCCACCAGCACTTTTGTCTCGTGGGTGGTAGAAGTGTGATCCTCTATGGTCGGCATGGATGCAATAGACTTTGCTTTGCAATAGGCCATGGCTCGCCTCAATGGGATTTATTTACTACTGAGAAAAACCAGTGAGAAATAATGACCAATAAACCTAATGGAAAGGTTATTTGAATTGAAACGAAAAATCCACAATGCTTAATATACTTGAATTTCAAATGAAGTCATAATTGGTTTTTGCTGAGATGACTCTGGTTACCTAATTCTCTGCACCAACACTGAATAAATAAATCTAGGGGCTTAAACTTGGGGATTAGTAAAGGGCTTTTCTCTGAGAAGAAAATTGCAGAACTGATCCATGGAATGTTAATCAATGAAACAAATTACCAGTGATGAGCCAAGGCGGGGAGCTGGGCTGCCATGGAGCGAATCCTCCCGGTGCCACTGGCCCTGCGCCTGCAGCAGTCTCCCAAATGTCTCCTGTGCCTTCGTGTCCCAGTCCCTAGGATGGGGATAAAAGTGCAGACCCTTCATTGAGTTGCTGAGCGCATGGCGTGAGTTCACTTGCAGCAGTGTCTGGCATGCGGTAGGCAGTCAAAAAGGGTTGACAGTATTATTACCATTCGAATGTTTTGTAAATTGTTGATGTTGTTTTTTTCAAGTGCCGATTTTGACAAAGCACATTTTTCCTACCTATTCCTTAGAAAGAACAGGAGTGCAGACTGTACACTACTCTACAGGGAGCTTGGTCACACCCTTAATTTATCCATCCCCCTTTGTTGTATGTCCTCCAGCCTTACTTGGTGATCGAAAAGCACAGAAAGACTCAGTCTCCCCATTCCTGCTGTCCATGAGATTCAGCTCACTCTGGGCTGGATCTACTGCTCTAAACTATGTGCTTAGTAAATAAACCCAGGACTGGATCCTCAAAATAAAGAGATTTCCTAGCATGTTCCCCTCAATCAACCACCTAATGCAAAGTCTATCAGGAAATCTCAGTTGATACATTCTTAAAGCATTCTTATTTGACGTACCAAAAAATGTATAAAATACACAATAATTTCTTTTTAAGATATGAAGTGTTTCATGGTGTTTGTTGTATGAGTCAATAATACATGATCTGGGGAATGGTGACCGGGTAAATGCTGAGGAAACAAAGACTCAAGCTATGCTGAAAACACAGTTAGTATTTAAAAATTTTAAAACAATTATTACAGTAAAAGACACATGGTCATTTGTAACCCTCAGAATGCTCCCCTTCACTTTAAACACACTCACCCCACCTTACCTCATTCTTACCACTTTCTGAAGCAGTTCTGGAAGCCCACTCTCATGAGTGTTTTCAGTTGCCCTGCTGTAGCTGTTTTAATGTTCTGAGCTGACTCAAAACATTGATCTTTCATTGTCATTTTGACTCTGGGGAAGAGCCAGAAGTCACGCTGTGCCAGAGCCAGTGAATAGGTGGAGGAGGACACACTGCGATGTTCCTTTCCCACCTTTCCTCCGGCTGGCACTCAGCAGCAGCATTTGTGGTATTCCAGCTCTTAAAGACACAAGAGAGGACTTCCAGAACTGCGGCAGAGAGTGACAAAAACCATGGGGTAAGTGCATTCAAAGCGTGTGTGTTGAGGGAGGACTTTGAGGGGGTTTCAAGACAATGCGTCTCTTACTGTAATACATTTTTTAAAATGTAACATTCACTGTATATCTTGATTGCATTGCATCAGTTCAGTTTGGGGAAAGGGTTAAAATTTACCAATCATTGCCAAGTACTGAGCATTTTGCAAAGCCTTCAGTGCAGCACAGTAGGTCATATTTGTATTTTAAAGAAAATCCATTCATTGATTCTCAGAGTCCCTGACTGATCTGGTGCCTTTTCCACAGCCCAGGTGAAGGGAGGCTCAGAGCCCCAAGTGTCCTTGGCCTACCCCAGCCCTCTCAGAATCCTGCCTTCTACTCATTCCGTTGAGCATTTATGTCCAGTGTGAAGGTAGCAGGCTTTACTCACAATCTTTTTCTTGTCATTTACCTTACATCTATTTAAATTGTACCTGAACAATAGCTATTTGCTCTTCTCCCCAGAATCCACGTAGATCCCTCTTTGGCAACTCTCGCATCCTCTGAGCTGTCTCAACATCATTCTTTCACTGAATGCTGGGGTTAGGATGTGCACCCCAAATCTATAGGTTGGAGCTTGAGCTTCAGAGAGGAGAGTAAGGCTTAATGAGAGGTGGGTGGGGCCCTCTGGAATGCACTAATGTGGCTACTGCCAGAGGGGGTCAGCTATTAGTCCCTTACCAAGAGCATGGATTGTTATAAAGGTGCACATGCCCCTCCTGCTTTCTCCTTTACATGCATTCACTTGCCCCCAGCCTCCTGCCACATTGAGTCACAGCACAGATGTTCCCACCACAAGCCAACTCTTTGCCTTTGGACTTCCAGGTCCCCAGATCAAGAG